>JAKUCV010006007.1:45796-94958 GCA_028386065.3 Turnera subulata
ACTTTTCTGACCAAGTCCTTGTCGGAGTAGACCTTCTTGAGAGCATGAAGGTTGTTTACGATTTTAGAAAATCGTTCGAACATCTCCTCTATTCCCTCGTTCTCCTTCATTCGAAAGAGTTCGTAATCTGCAGTGAGGGAGTCGATTTTGGCCTCTCGGACTTGATCGGTTCCTTCGTAGGTGACCTCCAGCTTATCCCACATTTCTTTTGCGGTTGTGCAGCAAGAGATTTTCCGGTAATCATCTGGGTTCACTGCACAATAGAGCATGTTGATTGATTTGGTGTTGTTTTCAACTATCGTAATATCTGCAGCGTTATACTCCTCCTTCGTTTTTGGCACTGTGATTTCACCAACTTTCTTCGTCGGAATTTGCTCTCCAATCTTCATGATTCGCCAGAGAGCATAGTTGTTGGATTGGAGGAAGATTCTCATCCTCTCCTTCCAGTAGCTGTAGTTAGTGCCATCAAAGAGCGGTGGACGAGTGGTTGATTGTCCTTCAAAGAGTCCTACATAATTACTTGAAGAAGCCATGGAAAGTTTCTCTCAAACGGTTAAGTCTTTCAGAGAGTTAGGCTCCGCTACCAATTGTTAGAATAGATGCCCTACGCTAGAGGGGGGGTCAATAGCGTTTTATAGACAAAATCAAGAACTTGCAGGAAATAATTGCGGAATTGAAATAATGAAGGATACACCAAATTTTATACTGGTTCACACACACAACTTGTGTGGCTAATCCAGTCCTCCGAGAGACTCTCTCAGAGATTTAACTATCTAAGTTAAGCTTTCGGGTGCTTAACAAACCGTTTACAGACCTAGAGCTCGAGTCACACGAAACTCTCCTTACTTGCTTGAAGGTACCACACTTCAAGACTTTTCTCACAGAAAGAAAGAACCTCTCCTTATGAATTACAGCACGGGAACTAACCTCCCAAATAATGAATGGCAACAGAATATAATACTCAAAGCAGAAACTCTCTCAAGAGTGGTTATTGAGCAACAATGTAAGCACTATAAGGCAACTCTTAAATTTCAAAGGTATTAGCTCATAAAAGTGTATGAATGTTTTTCAATGTATGCTTGAATGTATGAAGAGTTGATATTTGAAAGAGAGGTTTAAAGCCTCTATTTATAGCTTCAAAAACTCATATGGTTGTTGGGGACAAGTTCTGAAACCTTTTAGATAAGATAGCATGCTTGGTGGAAAAAGTTGTTTGATTCCAACGGCACAACATCGATGTTGGGGGTCACAACATCGATGTTTGTCCGTTGCATTTGAATAATTGAGCCAACGGCTACTAAAACATCGATGTTTGTTTGATCAACATCGATGTTTTCATATACAACATCGATGTTCACAAACCCAACATCGATGTTTTGGTGCTTCGCAAAAAATATGATGAAGTTGATTTGTTAAGAACATCGATGTTTGAGGAGGCAACATCGATGTTTAAATGTTGCGGCAAAAACCATTTTGAAAACAAATATCATAACATCGATGTTGTATAAGCCAACATCGATGTTGTGGACACAACATCGATGTTTTGGAGCCACGACAATTGTTTGATTTGTTTGAAGGCAAATAACATCGATGTTTGGACATGGAACATCGATGTTTAGGACTCAAAAATAAATTTTATGACTGAAAGCATGCTATGAAATGCATGAGTAAATTTTGTTTTGTTTTGAGCTAATAACTTGAAAGTTTTGAGTTACCATTTACAAGAAGTTCCTATAGATAGTTCCTATAATTCTTCATCCTTGTTGCTTCAATCCTTGTGCTCCTTTCTCTTTAGACTTTTGCTTCTTTGATTGGTTTCTTTTTGCTTCAAGGTTGTCATCAGTTGAGCTATGGTTGGTTTGTCATTATCAAAATCCTGAAATGAGACAATGACGCATGAGTTCTAACAGATAATTCCCAGGAAAGAGGGCCTAGCCTATCTCCTTAGACAAAATTATCATTCCAAGATAAATCCCCAGGAAAGACTGGAGGAACAGTGGTTCACTTAAAACCCAGCCTCCTAGACAGGACTCACTTGCACAGTGTTATAATTCACAACCTATACCCGAGAAAGGCGGCTTAGCCAGCCAACAAATAGAACATGGCGGCTTTGCCAGCCAACGAAGAGATAAGGCGGCTTAGCCGGCCAACAAAGAGATAAGGCGGCTTAGCCGACCAATGTTGAATACTAAGCAAATAAATAAATGCGGAAATTAAAGGCGGAAAAAATAAAGAAAGAACACACTCAAAAATTGATAACGGAGTTCGGCCAATTTTGCCTACGTCTCCGAAGCACCACTAGAAAAGGGTCTGCTCTTTTTACTAGGAGAAGAAGAGTATTTAGTACAATTGTTAGGATACAATTATACTCTAATGTTTAGGATGTATCTAAAGGGAAGGAGAGAGGTTTCTTTTACAGCATTTTCATACCCCCCTTACCACACTTCCCATCGATGTGGGATTCAAAACAAAACACCATACTTTTCAACAGATATCCTGTCTGCACGAACTGTAGCTTACTTTGTAAACAAAAAAATTAGATCCATAAGGAACTATATGTGTTACCAATTGTTTTCTTTTTGGAACCATATATGTTACCAATTGTTAATAAACACATATATAGTATTCTATTAAAAAAAAAATCCCAGTTACTTTAATTTTTAAAAGAGCAACATATTTCGTCCTTTCTAATATCTATCGGTTCTGTTGTCTTTATTTTGTTGGATCGCAGCAATGAAAGTTTTGGGAGGCACCGCCAGTCGCTTTGCGGTTGATGCTGAGGAGTGGACTGAGTCGCTGTTGTCGCGACTGGACATCTTTGATGCTGATGCTGAGGAGGGGATTGAGTTGCTGTTGTCGCAAGTGGCCAAAAAAGACAACGCAGATGCTGAGGAGGGGAAGGAGTTGCTGCTGATGTCGCAAGTGCCGAAGAAGATGTCGCAGAACTTGTAGCCACCGGCCGGGAGAAGTTGGCTTCAGTTCCGTTCTGTGGCGGTGCTGCTTATGCAACTTCAGCTGCTGGTGACGCTGCGCCCGCTACCGAGGCCAAGAAGGAAGATGATTAGGTTGAGCTATGCGTTAGATGAGGATGGACATGTGTGTAGAAATTAGGATTGCTAACTTAGGAGGCTGAAAGAGAAACCCATCAACTTGGCTAATTGATTCTAGTCTAGATCAACTCTAGTTCAAATTCGAAGCCTTGGTCACACTTAGATGACTTGGTAGGCCCAGTGAAGAGACAAAAACCATGTAACTTGGTGACTTGGTAGGCCCAGTGAAGAGACAAAAACCATGTAACTTGGTGGCCACTGGCCAGTGGCTGAGCAGATATACATCACATTTTGGATTATAGGCCCATCAATGTTGATGAATGGATGGTGAAACGATCGTTTTTGTATTTTTTAGAGTATTGGTGGTGTCATCTTAGTCCCTGCATCACCATGAATTAAACTTATCATAGAGGAAGCTGTCCATCCAAACATAACATGCATAAGTAACCATGACTTAACCGAGAAACCTAGAGATGGGTATAAGTTTCTAACCAGTGCACCACTCCAATACCCCCTCATGGTATTGTGAAAGAATAATTGGATTATTGAAGTATGTTTCTTTCCATTATGTTATGGCCGACTTGGAAAATCATATGTTTCTTCTTTCCTTTTGTTAAAAACAATTGGATTTGAGTTAAGAATTCATGGAGTGTTAGATAATAGGTATTGATTTAGTGAGAAATTTTCTGAAAAAGGAAAGATGAGAAGTTGCTGCGTTGAGAAGGAGAAGTGGCTTTTTGTTATACCATTTTTGTTGTGTTTACAGGGTATATATAGACAGCTTACAACTAACATTCATTTGTAATTTTTCATCACTCCCCCTTGAATGTTGTTGTATTTTGGATAGAATACGCTTTTGGAATTACTGTCTCATTAAAAACCTTACCAAGAAAAACCCAGTGGGATAAAAACTTGGTGAAGGGAAAAAGAGTGCAGTGCGTACTCTACTCCCCCTCATTTTGGCCTCTCTTGATTTTTTGATGTCGTTACATGCCAATCATTCTTGTCAACTTATGGTGACGTACGCTTTGTCCGATCACTTTTGATGCATCACTGCTTTAATTGGACAATGTGGGCAGCATTAGGCAACATTATCTTCATAGTTCGTTGTTGGAGCACCTTCCTTGCCGTCTTGCTTTTGTGGTCCCGATGATATAGTAATTTCTTGTGTAAACTTGTAGCAGATGTCCGTTTGTGCTTTTTGTGGATCAGATAAAGGACCTGCATCTGCAGAGACCAACTATATTCTCTTCAGGTTTACAGGGTTAATATAATATCACATCTATTATACCCCAAAGATAAGAACAGAATCATATCTTGCCAATAGGCTTATGACAAAAGCTTCCGGCTTCATGTCACTAGCAATATAAATTTCACTTAGATAGGGTACTTCAGGACCAAGTTAATTCCTTTATGAGATTTTTCATCTCGAAACATAGCACAATATTTGGAAGCTTCTTCAGGAGTTCCAATAATATTTAAATCACAAAACACACATATATATATATATGAACTATAAACATAAACAAAAATAAATTCATACATACTCAAAATGATTTAAATCACATTTAATTTTTGTATATTCCCGGGAATTAGTTGCTTCAAGCAACTTGAATCCTTCTGGGATTATCATGCATATGTCATGACTTATGGATTCCTAAAAATAGGCTGTAATAACATCCACTAGATACATTTCTAATTTTTTTCATATAATGCCAGACTTATCAAAATAATTGCATCCACCACAGGGGAGTTTATCTCCTCACAATTAATTCCTGGTCGTTTGGGTAAAAACTTTGTGCTACAAACCGTGCTTTACATCTCATTATCTATTTCTCCGCACAAATACCCTTTTATGACCGATAGAATTTTACACCTTCTGGTGTACGGACTATCGGTCCGAAAACTTCTCGTTTCGGGCGAGTCCAATTATACTGTGCCTACATTCGTCAATATAGGTTCATGATCCTCATTTCATTTAGCGCTATATTAAACAATAAATATTCCATCGACGGTTATCTCACGTCGGTTCCTTCTTATCCCTGACACTGTAATTGAGATCTCACCATGCTCATTTATTTCAGGTACCTGAGTTACTTCTGAAAATTTATCAATTGTGTCAGAGAATCAACCTCTTCTGGAAGACTTTTAATTCAAACCTCTACTGGAGGTCTTATTTTCTCACTGGGGCCATCTTATCACTTTTGCTCCTTTTTCTTTATCGAGAATTTCTTTTCTTTTTGGAACCGAGTATAATCCATATGGATTCATTTGCATACTTATATTGTTCTTCAAGAACATCAAAATATGAGCATTTGTAGCTGGTATATAGTCACATATTTCAAATAAATATGTCTGGCAAATGACTTACTAATCTTTTGCAAATGAATCATTTCTTAGAACTTCAGGTTCATACTAATATTCGAGGATCAAAAATTAAATATTGATAAGTCATTTCAATAATTTCTTGATCCAGCTGCTTCTTTCCTCCCCCTTATGTTGGGTAACCTCTAACATCAAATTAACATACCCAACATACACAACATATATTCCCAATATTCTTTAATGACCAACAAAACAATGCTGTGGTGGAGCATTTTTATACTATATAACAGATGGTCCGAAGATGAGAGATACTAAGTATGTGACCATTAATCAATTAAATGGGGAGATCTTATCATGTTGGCTTGATGCACTCAAGTGTTGCTGCATATAAAATGCCAATTATCAAACAATGAAATTTCATCAATGGTCCTGCAATCAATTGTCAATATGGCCCAGATCACTTTGGGTTTATTTCCAATGATATACATTCTCCATTGAAGAAACATACCAGTATTATCTAGACATATAGTCTAATAACATGAGTAGGGATATGCACTTGCAAGTGGCTTAATCATTAAAACCAAGTGCGCACAATGCCAACTTGCGTCACACAATAGACCATCTAGTCGATGCATCGTAAAAATTACCTAGATGGTTAACACCGCGGATTTATCAGTCCGCGTTCATATCCCAGAATTAATCCCAAACTTGCTGGTCTAGGCCATTCTCATCTTAGGAAGGCCGTATTATTAATTTCGCAGCAAACAAACACATGGAAATTCATTGAGTATAAAAACTTATGGTTTTTCAATGAATGACCAAATAAATTTTGTGCATCATTATTGACACGGGATGGCCCAACCGGTCATGCCAATCAATATGTCCATGTACCAACTTCAAGTTGGTGCCAGCTTCAGGCTGTTATATATATATATGCCAGCTTCAGGCTGGATATGATGGCTTAGGAAGATTATTTGCCAGCTTCTGGCTGGTGCATTACTAGCTATAAATTACATATTAATCAGCCAACTTCTAGTTGGTCTCAGCTTCGGGCTGTGCAAACTGTGTATTTAAACACTTAAAATTGCTAGCTTCAGGCTAGTGCATTCCAGCTTCTGGCTGGGTATGATAAGTTCAATAACTTAAATTGCTAGCTTCAGGCTAGTGTCCGCTTCGGGCTATAATGTACCAGCTTCAAGCTGTTGCATGCAAGCTTCAGGCTGCTAAGTGCCAGCTTCAAGCTGGTTACGATAACTTTTATTGACTCAAATATTTATGTAGTACAATGTAAAGAATAACGTAAGTAAACTTTCCCCCACTTGTTAGTTTCCTATAGGCATTTTAACATGGGGATATTCAATATCTCTTTACTGTCTCAATATAATTTTTATTAATTATTATAAATATAAAAGTTTGTACTCTTCAAGAGTATAATGATATTTATGCTCTTCTGGAGTATAATAAAATTCAAGCTCTTCCAGAGCATAAATATTTTACCTTTCCGGAGTATATTAAATCTCATGCTCCTCTGGAGCGTAAATATGTGCTATTCTAGATTTTAATATAACTTGTGCTCTTCTGGAGCTTAGATATATACTTTTCTAAAGTATAGTGAAAGTTATGCTCTTCTGGAGCTTAAATATATACTCTTCTAGAGTATAGTAAACTTGTGCTCTTCTAGAGCATATTAATTTTCTTGAGATTGTACTATCATTGTTACTTATGAATAATTTCCGTTTATTAAATACGGAATATGTCATTGCATTGTCTTCAGGACAAATGCCCGAGTCAACGATAGTTTCATGTTCACATTAAAAATTTAGCAGTAATAACATGCATGAAATAAACATAATGTAATAAATATAACAATTAATAATAAAGCTGAATATAAAATAAAATCATTCAAGCTTATACCTTCAGGGTAAGCAACGGTTTCATCAATATTAGATTTGCCCTTCAGGGACATTTGATAACCATTTACTCGATGCCTTGTTATAAGGCCTGTTTGTGTCCAATCGAATGTTCATAACCATAATCAAAATTATTACATACAATCACATTCACTTCAGGGAATGGAGCAGAGCCAATTCGACGGTATCCATGATTATTGCTTTTATTACCAGGGGTGTCTGTACTCGTGTAAATGTACGATCTTCTAGATCATATTAAAACATGCGTTCTTCAGGAACATATTCGAATTTATGCTCTTCTGGAGCGTGTTAATCATTTTTCATTTCAAGATGTCATAATATGTTATATTGACATCCACACAGGTATAATTCTCCCCCTTGTGGATGTCAATTTTGCATCGTCTTCGAGACTAATGCTTCAGGTATTATTCTAAGAATCAATTATAAAGAACTGAAAAATAAATAAAATAACTTACAATGCATAATAATTTAAAATGAATTTAAACTAATATAAAATAATTTAAACGGAACATAAAATAAATCGAATATAAAATGAATTGCTCCTTCACGGTAAGCAAGTATAATATCCACCTTCTGGTGGTCATATAATTTCCATCTTCTGGTGATAATAGTGTTTATTTTCAATTTTCCTTTGAAGGATCTTCAGGATCTTTTGAACGGTAAGACTTCCAGTCTTCGTTGTATTTTCTTTTATTGAGTCTGCTGAACTCACATATTTAGTCTCCTAGACTATTATCATGTAAATGTTTGTCCGCATTTGATACCCTAATAAATTTCTTCTGGAAATTATAAGGATCTTGAATAACATAATGTAAATAAAATTAAAGATTGAAATGAAAGAAATAAATATGGGCCTTTCGTTAATTAGCCCAATGAAGAATTAAATAACCGAAAAATTAAAAGTAATGGGCCTTACATAAATTAGCCTAATTAAAAATTAAATTATCGCAAAGTAGATGTGATGGGCCTTATACGAGCCCAATAAAATCGGAAAGAAATTAAAACGAGAAATTAAGTACAATGGGCCTTATATGAGCCCGATTGAAATGTAAAGGACATAATATTAAAATATAATGGACCTAATATGAGCCCAAGTTTAATATAAATGAAAAACAATAAAATTAATACAATAGCCTTCCGGGCTTGCCGGGAAAAACCCAAGATATCGAATTCCGGCCAAACACTTCTGGGCTTGTCGGGAAAATCTCGAGACGATAGATTCCGGTCAAACACTTCTGGGTTCGCCTGATTCCGACCAAACACTGTTCACGGTCGCCGGATTTCGGCTAAAAACACTGATCACCGTGCAGGAAAATTAAATGCTATGGGCCTTTTAATAGCCCAATCGGAATTTAAATATAAAAAAACGTAAAATATGCTTACTCGATAAATCTTTCAGCAATAATAATATATAGTGTACGCCTACTCGATAAATCTTTCGGCAATAATAAATATAATATGCGCCTACTCGATAAATCTTTCGGCATTAATAATACTCTTTTCCTATATTTCTTTTTCTTTTCTCTCCTTTTTTTCTTTTTCTTTTCCCCTCCTTCTTTTTTTTTCTCTTCCTTTTTTTTATTTTCTCTTTTTTCTTTTTTTCTTTTTTTTTCAAATTTGAAATGGGCCATGAATAGTGTCAGCTTGGGCCATGAACAGTGCCGTCCCAAGCCCATCACTGTTCTCAGCCCAGGACAAAGATACAAGACCATATGAAACAGGCCAGCCCATGAACAGTGTCAGCTTGGGCCATGAACAGTATCGTCCCAAGCCATCACTGTTCTCGGCCCAGGACAAAAATGCAAGGCCATATGAAACAGGCCAGCCCGACCCGCGACCCGTCCGGGTCGTCTTCAACCTCTGTCGGGTCTGGGAAAAACCGCGGCGGCGCGGGACGGAGTGGCGACGAGCAGGTCGGCGAGGCAGGCGGCTGTGACACGGGGAGCGAGGCACGCGACGGCTGCGGCGGGGGAAAGCGCGGCAGCTCGTCGCGGGGAGGAAGAAAGAAGGCGGGTCAGGGGAGGATCCGACGGAACAGCCGTCGGGTCTTCTGCGAGGGGCGGCGCATTGGTGGCGGAAACTGGCCGGAGAAGAGGCCGTTCGGTCGGTGACGGCACGGGCGAGGTGATGGTGGCGGCGGTGGAGGATGAGACGGCGAGGGTCACTTCGCGGTGAACAGTGACTGAGGCGGGGGAAAAACTGGTTTTCTTCCATTTTTTTCTTCCAATTTTCTGCATCATTTTTTAGGTTTTCTGGTTTGATTTTCCTGCACTGGGTGGAGCGATTTCGTGCTGATAACGTGTTAGATAATAGGTATTGATTTAGTGAGAAATTTTTTGAAAAAGGAAAGATGAGAAGCTGCTGCGTTGAGAAGGAGAAGTGGCTTTTTGTTATACCATTTTTGCTGTGTTTACAGGGTATATATAGACAGCTTACAACTAACATTCATTTGTAATTTTTCATAACATGGAGAAGAAAGAATCAAGGAGAAGAAAAAGATTTGAGAGGAGGAGGGGATAACGGGTCTCATACCCGGTGCTGCATTTTTTTTTCATTTCTTCTAATATACATATATATATATATATAACATGAGGTATGTATGGTACAAATAGTATTTATACTTTATTTTATATCACTCCCCCTTGAATGCTGTTTGTACCTTGGGTAGAATACGCTTTTTGGGACAACTGCCTCATTAAAAACCTGACCAAGAAAAACCCAGTGGGATAAAAACTTGGTGAAGGAAAAAAGAGTGCAGTGCGTATTCTTCTCCCCCTCATTTTGGCCTCCATAGATTTCCTGATATCGTTGCATGCCGATCGTCCTTGTCAGCTTCTGGTGACGTGTATTTTGTCTGATCATATCTTCAATTGGTCAGAGTTGGCAGCATAATCTTCATAATTTTGTCGTTGGAGCGTCTATCTTGCCATCTTGCTTTTGTAGTCCATGATATCGCAATATCATGTGTAAAGTTATGGTTGATGTCCGTCTCTACTTTATGTGGACTGAATAAGGGATCTACATCTGCAAAATCAGCTTTACTCTCTTTTCGGGTTTACTGGATTACACATTTGTTATTCCCTGAAGATAAGAGCAAATACATATAATACCGATAGGCTTAAATCAAAAGCTTCAGGCTTTGTGTTACAAGCAATACATATTGCACTTAGACAGGGTACTCCAGGACTAGTCTAATAGCACGGTATTTGAAAGCTTCTTTGGGAGTTCCAATCATAAATAAGTTTATCCATACTCAAAATGATTTAAATTATGTAAAGATCAGTTCAACTCTATTTTGTAATTTCCCGGGAATTAGTTGCTTCAGGCAACTTTGATCCTTCAGGGATCTTCATGTATATATCATGACTTATGGATCCATATTAATAAATAGGCTGTAATAGTATTCACTAGATGCATTTCAAATTCTTTTCATATAATGCCAGACTTACTAACATAATTGCATCCACCACAGGGGAGTAAATCTCCTCATAATTAAAATCAGGTCGTTCAGGTAAAACCTTGTGCAACCGTGCTTTATATCTCATTTATATTTTCCGCACAAATACCCGTTTCTACGACTAATCAATTTTACACCATCTGGTGTACGGACTACAGGTCCGATAAATATCTCGCTTCACAAGCGAGTCTAACACAGCCTTTAATTATATTTATTTATTTTGGCCAATCATACAACGCCTACTTTCATTAGGTTCATGATCCTCATTTTAATACTTAGTGCTATAAATAAAAATTGTATTCCGTCGACGGTTATTTTACTTCGGTTCTATCTTATCTCTGACACCATAATTGAAATCTCATCATACTCATTTATTTCAGGTACCTGTGTTACTTCTGGAACTTTATCAATTCGTGTCAGAGAATCAACCTCTTCTGGAGGACTTTATTTTCTTACTGGGGCCTTCTTATCACTTTGCTCCTTTCTCTATCGAGAATTTCTTTTCCTTTTTGGAACCGAGTATAATCTATATATTCATTTGATTACTATACTTGTTTTTCTGGAACATTATTTCGAGTAGGAGCATTCGCAGCTGGTATGGTCACACTTTTCAAATAAATATGTATAACAATTGACTTATCAAAATTTTTGCAAATGAATCAACTTTTGAACTTCAGGTTCATATTAATTTATATGAGGATCAACATTTATATATATTATGTATTTCAACAAACTTGATCCAGCTGCTACTTTCTCCCCCTGATGTTGGGTATACACACATATCGAATTATCAATAAACAAAGCTTGCTATAAATGAATCTCCAATCTTTTAGTCAATAGTCTCAATAATGTTGTGATTTGATGGAGATTACCCAACATCTATTCCCAACCTTCTTTAAAGACCAGATTAAATATGCTGTGGTGGAGCATAATATACTGTACAACCAACGGTCCGAAGATGGGAAATATTTTGTGACCAAGAACCAATTGGGAGATCTTATGATCTTATAATATCTTATTGGCTTGATGCACATTTACTGCGTATAAAAAACCATAGTCATGTTTCATCAATGGTCCTGCAAACAATTGTCAATATGGCCCAGATCACTTTGGGTTTATTTTCAATGATATACATTCTCCATTGAAGAAACATACCAGCATTATCTTGACATATAGTCTAATAACATGAGTAGGGATATGCACTTGCAAATGGCTTAATCATTAGAATAAGTGCGCACAATGCCAATTTGCGTCACATAATAAACCATCTAGTCGATGCATCGTAAAAATTACCTAGATGGTTAACACCGCGGATTTATCAGTCCGCGTTTATGTCCCTGAACTATTCTCAAACTTGCTGGTGATACTAGGCCAGTCTCATCTTAGGAAGGCCGAATAATAACTTTCTCAGCAAACAAACTCATAGAAATTCATTGATTGTAAAACTTCTGGTTTTTCAATGAATGATCCAATAAATTTCGTACATCATTATTAACCCGGGATGGCCCATGCAGGTCATGCCAAATAAATCCGATAAACCAACTTTAAGTAGGTACCAGCTTCAGGCTGGGATATATGTGCCAGCTTCAGGCTGCTATTTTTACTAGCTTTTGATGGGTACCAGCTTCAGGCTGTTGTGTACCAATTTTAAGTTTATATCTGCCACTCATGTCGAAAAAATTAGAATTATTGAGCAATAATTAATGTAGTGGCAGACATTTCCAAAAGCAAATCCTCGAGGATTGTAAAGCTTTGGAATTTTTTGAGTAATAATATAATCCACCGAAAAATCTTCTGGATCTTTTCGGGGACACCTGACTATCTATGCTCAAGCTATAAGAAGGGGGAAGGATTACATAGGAAGATACAGGAAAGCTCATAGATATAGAAAAATTCATCAAAGCAAAGAAACAGAAAACTCAACCAAGACAAAAATGCCTTCCCCAGCTACTGTTTTCTTTGTTGAGGGTGCCTCACTAGGCAGAAGAAAT
This sequence comes from Turnera subulata, assembly GCA_028386065.3. Taxonomy (NCBI): domain Eukaryota; kingdom Viridiplantae; phylum Streptophyta; class Magnoliopsida; order Malpighiales; family Passifloraceae; genus Turnera; species Turnera subulata. The sequence continues at coordinate 58,551 of JAKUCV010006007.1, forward strand.
AGATTGGCCTATAGCATGGTAAATGAACAACAAGAGGAACTGTCTAATGAGCTAACAAGAATCCCACGTTTGGTTTTTGTAGATGAGCTATACTCGTCTAGGTTCTTTGTGACTCCAATGGAAGAAACTTTCTTCCTGGAGGACCAAGGCAATCTCAGGACAAATTTTTATGGCTCAGCTAACTCTATAATGTTTTTTATATCTGCTAGGATGCAGGAATTTCAGCTAGAGCCTTCATGTCAAATTTTAAATCAAAGCAGTTATTATCAGGTTTCCATGATGGCTCGGAGCGTCCCAAGGGTGACTGGGTTACCACCTACATGGCCTAAGATATGACTTTTATTGTGGAACTGCAGGGGTATAGCAGGAAGGTCTCAAGACTTTGTGCGTACCTTAAGGGATCTGAAGAATCAGTACAAGCCTAACATGGTACTGATTACTGAGACTTTGTGGCAAGCAGGAGAGAATCATGGTGTGATTCCACTTCGTTTTCCTCCAACGAATCGGTTTGAGATACCTGGAGAAAACAACAGGGGTGGTATGTGGTTCTCCTGGAACGACAGTGTTAGGGTCAACATTAATGGTGAGGCTCAGAGTTTCAGGGTTAATGTTGAACCCAACAGATAGATTACTTGTTTAAACATATGTATGAGAACCATTCTTCTTTGAATGTTCTCCAGTTATGGATCTGTTTTTGCAATAATAATATGCATGTTTACTTTGAGCCTTTTCCATTTATTATCTCATTTACGCCCACAGGCACAAATAATTATACTGTCTTATTCGCTTCAGGGAATAAATCTGAGTCAATTCATTTGGGATCCATAATAATTCATTTTATTACTGGGGGTGTCTGTACTCGCGTAAATATACGATCTTCTAGATCATATTAAAACATGCGTTCTTCAGGAACATATTCGAATTTATGCTCTTCTGGAGCGTGTTAATCATTTTTTTTTTTTCGAGATGTCATAATATGTTATATTGACATCCATACACTTATAATTCTCCCCCCTGTGTATGTCAATTTTGCATTGTCTTCGAGACTAGTGCTTCAGGCATTATTCTAAGAAACAATTATAAAGTACTGAAAAGTAAATAAAAATAAATTGCAATGCGTAATAATTTAAACTGAACATAAAAATAAATTGAATATAAAATGAATTGTTAAGCAAGTATAATATCCACCTTCTGGTGGTCATATAATTGCCATCTTCTGGTGGTAATAATGTTTATTTTCGATTTTTCTTTGAAGGATCTGCAGGATATTTTGAACGGTAAAACTTCCAGTCGTCGTTGTATTTTTCTTTTCCCGAGTCTTCTAGACTCTTACATTTAGTCTTTCAGACTATTCTCATTTAAATGCATTTTCGCATTTAGTGCCCATTATAAATTTCTTCCGGAAATTTTAAGGGCCTCAAATACAAATAACATAATTGAATATATAAATGCTTAATTAAAATAAATAAGCAAGGGGCCTTATATTAATTACCCCAAGTAAAGTAAATGGCAGGAAATTAAAATAATGGGCCTAGTACGAGCCCATAAGTAAAATTAAAGACGAGAAAATTAAATACAATGGGCCCTATTATAGCCCAATTAAAAATAAATAGCTGGAAATTAAATGCAATGGGCCTTTTTATAGCCCAATTAAGACGTAAAGAAATAGGCGGCTTAGCCAGCCATGAAATGAATAATGGGCCTTTTTAATAGCCCAATCAGAATTTAAATAAAAACAGAAAATATGCTTACTCGATAAATCTTTCAGCAATAACATATATAATACGCTTATATGATAAAAGGCAGCTTAGCCGGCCAATAAATATAATAAATATAACGGCCTTCCGGGTTTATATAACGGTCTTCCGGGCTTTGCCGGGAAAAATCCGAGGTTTCAAATTCCGGCCAAAATCACTATTCACGGTCGTCGGAAATTACTATTCACCGTGCCGGATTATTTTGCCAAGGCATCAAATGCCGGCCAAACACTTCTGGGTTTGCCGGGTTCCGATCAAAATCATTATTCACGGTAGCTGGAAAGTACAATTCACTTGGCAAAAATTACTGTTCACGAGGCAGGATTTACTATTCATCGCCGGATTCCGGCCAAACACTATTCATAGGCCAACAACTAATTTCCGGGTCTCACCGTGAGCTCACAATACATTTAATTCCCAAGATCAACATTAATTAAACATTCAATCACTCAAAAAATAAAATTAATTAAACATTAATATATTCGTTTAGGACAAAATTGAGAAAAATAATTACTTAAGGACTAAATAGCAGGGACTTACCTGCATAAAACGAAACGTCAGGCACTAAAGTGCCAAATCGGGTCCATCTTCTTCCTTTGGCTGCAGACCGGCTAGGCTGAGACTGGGCTCGAGCTGGCCCAGAAACAGTGTAACGCCCCGGATTTGATTTCTGGAATTTTCGGAATTTCATTCCAATTTTAACCTTGAGGTATTTTCGAGTTTTAGTCGAGGAAATAAATTATTTTTCTTTGGAAATGTCAATTTCCAGTTGGGATTTCTCGTGCTTGGGGTTTCGTTGATATCGGGATGTGTTTCGGAGCGAAACAGGGGTCTTGTTGTGTCTTCGATCGAAGCTACGTCATTTTGATGGTTAAAAAAAAAACGTTGACCAGGCAGGGGTTGACCGCGCCTAAGCGGACGACGGGTCGTCCACTAGGGCGGCCAACCCTAGCCCGATCCTTCTCTTTTCTTCTCTTCTCCACTTTCTTTTTCCTTCTTCTTTTCTCCTCCAATTTTCTTTTCTTTTCAGCCGTTACTCCTCCACTCAGCTGTCACTCCCCCAACGGCATTGTTCCCCACCATCTTCCTCTTCTTTCTTTTCTCAGCTCTTCCTCCTCCTCTCTTTTAAATTTCACACCCATCCCCTTCTTCCACACCATCTCGTCTCCCTCTTCTCCCCACGATCTCCACAGATTTTTTCCTCTCCCCTTCCTAGTCTCTCTCAATGACCGCCGTCTGCACCTCAAAGATGCGAGGTCGGGTCTGGACGAGACGAAAAGGCCTGTTTGAGGAGTCGCCACCACGTTTGTCGCCGTGCTTGGGTGGTGGCTGCCGGATTTGGGTGGCTGCTGCGTGGTGGTTCACAGCAGGGCGAGGCCGGGTTGGGCCTGTGAGGAGATCCGAGAAGCCTTGTGTGCAAGGCTGGGCTCTTCTCGCGTGTGGTTGCATCACCGACGAGCGAGGTCACCGCCGTCGAGAAGAGATTGTTGCCGTCGCTGCAGTTCGGAAGGAGAGGACTTTCGGGCGAGAGCCTCCGTGTGTGCAGGTCCCGAAGAACGGCGCGGTGCCGCCGCCGAGCACTGGTAAGCCTCGCCACCGTCCCTGCTCTTTGGTTCTTCTTCTTTTTTTTCTTATTACTGAAGTTGGGTTTGATGCCTTGCTGCCGGCGACAAGTGGACGGTGTTCGGTGGTGGGCTCGATGTTTGTGCATGGTGGTTGCTGTGGCTGAACTCTGGGACTTGCCGACGCAGGTTCGACTTGCTGCTGTTAGCAAGGATTCGAGTTTCTCTAGTGTTTGTGGTTGTTGCGGGACCCATTTCCGGTAAGCATTCCGGCAACCCTCCTTTCCTTCTGTCCGTTTGGATGCACTGTGGGTGAGGTACTATTAAGTTGGGTGTTGGTTGATGTTATTTGTAATTGGCAGTTTCGATGTGGGTGTTCCAAGTAGTAGTTCAGTGAGTGTTGTGGACTTTCCGGCAGATGAGGTACTGTTCCGGCGAGGGTGACCGGAATCCGGCGAGCGCGCACTATTCCGGAGAAGGCTCGGGTTCTGCCCAGCGGATTATATTTCTCGTCTTTACGAGTATTAGACGGTAATTACTTATGTTTGTTTCGGTTATGTCAGGTATTTAAATTTTGGAAATTATTTACCGGAATACATTTATATTTATACATTTAGTGAATTATGGATTACCGAGAGTGGAGAGATAGAGTGTGTGGCCGGGGAGAACTTACCGACACGAATAGAACATAGGCCGATCAACTCTTGGGCTCGGAAACGACTTTAGGACGGTTTTAGGAAAAAACTGAGCCCAGGCCAGTAATCTCAATTTGAAGCTTAGAATGTTTTAAATAGACATAAAGTTATGAACTTAGGACCTAATCACGGGTAATTAAATTCACGGACATTAAGAACGGGCTCGAAGCCCAACCTCATAGTCGGTAAATATGGACTTAAGGAAGTGGGCCCGCGGCCCAGAATTTGTGATTAAGGATTTAGTGGGCCTTAGGCCCGAGAATTTGTTAATTGACTTAAATCGATGAATCTTAGATCCCAAATCGTGGGAGTTATGGAAGAGAAAATATCCTTTTGGACTTAGACCCGGAAATCTTATAATTGGATAGTTAGGGTCGGGAAATACTCGATTAGAGAATACCATTAGCGTACATACAGGTTTTATTCCTAAAATTGGTTTAGTGATTATATTATGTGCCGGTATTCAGGCACGGGAGATACCTCGGGAGCTGTAGACTCGGATCGGGAAGAAGTCATAAGCTGCATTTTTTAGGTGACATTACAAGTCTTTTTATATATGCTTTGTGAATACATGTTGGTGTGGTCTGTTTGTTTACTTGCCTTGTTTGCTACATGCGATGATTGGAATTGTATACCTGCTTGTTCTCACATGCCTAATTTCTATATGAAACACTGCTATGAAATATAACATGTAATATGCTTTGGTGATAGTGTGTAGTTATGGGCCGAAGGCCCGGTTGAAACAGGGACACATACAATTCACACATCCCTGAAAGACATAGTGTATTTCAAAGGAAGAATCAAAAGTATAATTAAAAATAAAATACTAAATTCTACTGTGTATCGGTTGGTAGCCCCGAGGGAGGGTTGGGTACCCTCGGGTCACATTATGCTGTTTAGCATGCCCAGGGGATGTAGGTGCACCCCTGGAAGACTTGCACCGGTTAGGTGTGTCTGAGTGCACCCTCAGGTAGCTAGCGGCCACTCGAGATTTATCAGTGGTTTTTGGCCTCAGAATCTACCCCTTCTGAGGTTCGACATTTGGGTTTCACACCCTGATCTGATCAGATGCGCTACCGAGACTTGACTCACAGTAGAGGGCCCATAATGATAAAAATAATAATTATAACAATTAAAATATCGCATTGAATCTAAATAATAAGAACAATAATACAATAAGATGTTTATGTGTTGGTGTGTGATTCTGATTTGCTTGTATGCTGTACTTGTGCTCGTGAGCTACTCACCCTACGAGCATGACTTCACTTCCATGTATATCTAGACTTTTAATGATCACTGAGTAGGCGACTCACATAATCGCCACCGTTGTTTTTTCAGACTTTAGTTAGCGTGCTGTCTCACTTATACCTTCGACTCGGAGTTCAGATACAGACACTTCAGCAGGTAGTTGTGCATCATCTCTCGGTGGAATCCATAGGGCCATATGCATGTTATTTTCTACCTTGATTTTTATTATTACTTTCACTTTCCGCTGCATGAGTAATAATTCGAGATGTCATAAATGTTTTACATTTATATCGGCGGTTTGCCGGAGTTTAATTTTGTGATATTATTTCGGCGTGATGCCGTGGTGGCTTACGACTTGATAAGCCGGTTGATCTCATTTATTTTTATGACATCCCGCTGTTAATAAATTTTTATGGAAAATGTTTGTAAGCTGAGGCATTGGTATTCGTATCCCGGGTTTCAAGAGTATTTTGGTAACTCTTTTTCATTTAAATATTTTTATTTTATTAAATTGGGGTACGGGCTTCCACAGTTGGTAGCCGAGCGGGCTTCAGATCTTTGGGTTTTCAAGTGATTTTTCCCTGTGCATAAGCCTATTTCAGATTTATAATTTCTAAAAACGTTTTTTCGACTTGTTTGCATTCATATAGGCGTTATTATGGATCCACCGCAAGACATGCACAATGCTGAAGGATAAGATGAATTTTAATAAATGGAAGATGTTAATGTTTGCTTCAAGGAGCATTCATATAAGCGGAATTTATGCCATAAATAAGCGAAAATACAAATACTATTAATATTGATAATATTAGAAATACAAAAGGAAATATTACACTGATTTTTGATAATTTATAAGAATAGAAATACATTTAACGGTTTGGAACGATATTGACGCGGAAGCTGTTTGGATCGCTGTTGATGTTGACCGTGACTCTGTCGCTCCACGAGAGCCACATGCCGCCTCTGTCGCGCTGGCCAGGAATCTCGAACCGGTTAGCTTGAGGGAATCGGAGAGGGATGAGACCGTGATCGTCCCGAGGTTGCCACTGCGTCTCCATCAGAAGAACCATATTCGGTTTGTACTGGTTCTTCAAGTCCCTCAGCGTACGTGAGAACTCTTGAGCGCGCCTTGCAACTCCCCTGCAGTTTCACACCAGCAGCCGTACCTTTGGCCAAGTTGGAGGTAAGCGCGTCATTCTGGGTATGCTCTGAGCCGTCATCGAGAGCTGGTAATAGGCGCCTTGCTCCACAGTCTGGCAAGTGGACTCCAGGTTGAACTCCTGAAGCCTGTCGGAGATGAAGAACATCACGGAGTTTTCCGATCCGTAGTAGGATGTCCTCAGAGTGCCGCGATCCTCCAAGAAGAACAGATCTTCCATTGGAATGACAAAGAACCGCGATGAGTAGAGCTCGTCGACAAAGACCAGTCGGGGCATCCTGCCGAGCTCGTTCGGTAGTTCTTCGGCACGTTCATTGACCATGCTGTAGGCCAGTCGGTTCCTTCTGCCAAGGTTGGCACCTTCGACAAAGAAAACTGATGATGGGGCAGACATTGTGTTCTGGATATGTGGGTGTTTAGTTTTTCTTGAGTCTTGAGGATTCTTTGTCTGGGCGTGAGGCTGCTTTAAAAACAATTTTGATGACTTACCCCTCGTCCTACCGTCTTTTATAACCTTAGTAGGAGCGTGTTTATTACGTTCGAATTTCAAGTGTCTGCGTTTTGAAATTTTACCGTTGCCTCATTTATTGCTTCGACACGCTATGTGTTTGTTGTTCGGGCAATAAATGCCAGAGGTTATCAGTCCTTCTCTACCTTACAATTTTCAATTTCCTGGGCTACCTCATTTTAGTCTCCTTAAGGCTTGTTCCTACATCCTTTGTCACTTGCACTCGTGACCGTTGGGGCTAGACCGTGGGGACCACCTCGAGTAGAGTGTGTGTGCGACAAGCTTACAGCTGTTCGGACAGCGTGGAGAGGTGCGAGACGAGACAGACATTTTTGGCTCATACGGACAATTGTGGACAAGTGGGTAACGTGTCCTTCGAGGGACACAGGACGCTCCCGTGATCATCGCCTTGCCAGTTAACGGGTATCTTTTTCACGAGGCTAACAAACGTCACCGTTAACTGTGTACGATACATTTTCGGATCGAGGATGTTCACGATCGATCTAGGGCGCCGAATATGGAAACTTGCTTTGTTATAATCTCTTAATGTTTTGACTTTATTAAACGAGTTTTAGTTCGTTTATAATTTCCTTATGTTTAATTTCATACCTTTATTGCTGGTTTTAATCTGTTTAACACGAGATTTCGCAACAGAAGAATTTCGATTTAAGAAGAAAGCTTATTTTATTGATTTCTTAACATGGTACAACAAAAGAGAAGCACTCTACGGAGTTACACGATTTTTCAGATCTGTTACAAGTTTCTGTATATTCGCGACCTGAGAAGAGAGTCCCATACAGGCCAGTTCAATTTGCATCACTGCAGTGTGGACCTTCTTCAGTGAAGTGTCCAGTTGCTTCATTATCTGCAGTGGTGTGCTGGACCCAGCTGCTGCCTTGCCTTTCTTATCTTTTGCATCCTTGTTACCAGAAGGTCCTTCCTTGCTTACACGCTTCTTTCGCCGTCTTGGGGGAATCACCATATGCTCCTTTAGGCCGATGATGTTGGTTTTGAACCGCTTCGTAGGAGGTTCTTCGTCGGAGCTTGTCGGGAAAGCCCTACCACCGATGTAACTGTTATCCTCTGAGTCAGAGGTAGTACGGGATCTTAGTGGTGAGTCCATAGTTGTGAGTGAGTTCTCAACTCAGAGGTTCGGTTTATATAAGCGGAGGAAACGTCGCTTAAGGGTATAAGCGATATCTCGCGTTGAGTTCGGACATCTGGTGGAGAATACCAGAAACTTATCGTGGTAGGACCTACAGACTTAATGATTGAATTTCGAGGACGAAATTTTCTTAAGTGGGGTAGAACTGTAACACCCCGGATTTTTATAACTTGATTTCTGGAATTTTCGGAATTTCTTTCCAATTTTACCCTTGAGGTATTTTCGAGTTTTAGTCGAGGAAATAAATTATTTTTCTTTGGAAATGTCAATTTCCAGTTGGGATTTCTCGTGCTTGGGGTTTCGTTGATATCGAGATGTGTTTCGGGGCGAAACAGGGGTCTTGTTGTGTCTTTGATCGAAACTACGTCGTTTTGAAGGTTAAAAAAAAAACGTTGACCAGGCAGGGGGTTGACCGCGCCTAAGCGGACGACGGGTCGTCCACTAGGGCGGCCAACCCTAGCCCGATCCTTCTCTTTTCTTCTCTTCTCCACTTTCTTTTTCCTTCTTCTTTTCTCCTCCAACTTTCTTTTCCTTTCAGCCGTTACTCCTCCACTCAGCCGTCACTCCCCCAACGGCATTGTTCCCCACCATCTTCCTCTTCTTTCTTTTCTCAGCTCTTCCTCCTCCTCTCTTTTCAATTTCACACCCGTCCCCTTCTTCCACACCATCTCGTCTCCCTCTTCTCCCCACGATCTCCACAGATTTTTTCCTCTCCTCTTCCTAGTCTCTCTCAATGACCACCGTCTGCACCTCAAAGACGCGAGGTCGGGTCTGGACGAGACGAAAAGGCCTGTTCGAGGAGTCGCCACCACGTTCGTCGCCGTGCTTGGGTGGTGGCTGCCGGATTTGGGTGGCTGCTGCGTGGTGGTTCACAGCAGGGCGAGGCTGGGTTGGGCTTGTGAGGAGATCCGAGAGGCCTTGTGTGCAAGGCTGGGCTCTTCTCGCGTGTGGTTGCATCACCGACGAGCGAGGTCACCGCCGTCGAGAAGAGATTGTTGCCGTCGCTGCAGTTCGGAAGGAGAGGACTTTCGGGCGAGAGCCTCCGTGTGTGCAGGTCCCGAAGAACGGCGCGGTGCCGCCGCCGAGCACGGGTAAGCCTCGCCACCATCCCTGCTCTTTGGTTCTTCTTCTTTTTCTTTCTTATTACTGAAGTTGGGTTTGATGCCTTGCTGCCGGCGACGAGTGGACAGTGTTCGGTGGTGGGCTCGATGTTTGTGCATGGTGGTTGTTGTGGCTGAACTCTGGGACTTGCCGACGCAGGTTCGACTTGCTGCTGTTAGCAAGGATTCGAGTTTCTCTAGTGTTTGTGGTTGTTGCGGGACCCATTTTCGGTAAGCATTCCGGCAACCCTCCTTTCCTTCTGTCCGTTTGGATGCACTGTGGGTGAGGTACTATTAAGTTGGGTGTTGGTTGATGTTATTTGTAATTGGCAGTTTCGATGTGGGTGTTCCAAGTAGTAGTTCAGTGAGTGTTGTGGACTTTCCGGCAGATGAGGTACTGTTCCGGCGAGGGTGACCGGAATCCGGCGAGCGCGCACTATTCCGGCGAAGGCTCGGGTTCTGCCCAGCGGATTATATTTCTCGTCTTTACGAGTATTAGACGGTACTTATGTTTGTTTCGGTTATGTCATGTATTTAAATTTTGGAAATTATTTACCGGAATACATTTATATTTATACATTTAGTGAATTATGGATTACCGAGAGTGGAGAGATAGAGTGTGTGGCCGGGGAGAACTTATCGACACGAATAGATCATAGGCCGATCAACTCTTGGGCTCGGAAACGACTTTAGGACGATTTTAGGAAAAAACCGAGCCCAGGCCCAGTAATCTCAATTTGAAGCTTAGAATGTTTTAAATGGACTTAAAGTTATGGACTTAGGACCTAATCATGGGTAATTAAATTCACGGACATTAAGAACTGGCTCGAAGCCCAACCTCATAGTCGGTAAATATGGACTTAAGGAAGTGGGCCCGCGGCCCAAAATTTGTGATTAAGGATTTAGTGGGCCTTAGGCCCGAGAATTTGTTAATTGACTTAAATCGATGAATCTTAGATCCCTAATCATGGGAGTTATGGAAGAGAAAATATCCTTTTGGACTTAGACCTGGAAATCTTATAATTGGATAGTTAGGGTCGGGAAATACTCGATTAGAGAATACCATTAGCGTACATACAGGTTTTATTCCTAAAATTGGTTTAGTGATTATATTATGTGCCGGTATTCAGGCACGGGAGATACCTCGGGAGCTGTAGACTCGGATCGGGAAGAAGTCATAAGCTGCATTTTTGAGGTGACATTACAAGTCTTTTTATATATGCTTTGTGAATACATGTTGGTGTGGTCTGTTTGTTTACTTGCCTTGTTTGCTACATGCGATGATTGGAATTGTATACCTGCTTGTTCTCACATGCCTAATTTCTATATGAAACACTGCTATGAAATATAACATGTAATATGCTTTGGTGATAGTGTGTAGTTATGGGCCGAAGGCCCGGTTGAAACAGGGACACATACAATTCACACATCCCTGAAAGACATAGTGTATTTCAAAGGAAGAATCAAAAGTATAATTAAAAATAAAATACTAAATTCTATTGTGTATCGGTTGGTAGCTCCGAGGGAGGGTTGGGTACCCTCGGGTCACATTATGCTGTTTAGCATGCCCAGGGGATGTAGGTGCACCCCTGGAAGACTTGCACCGGTTAGGTGTGTCTGAGTGCACCCTCAGGTAGCTAGCGGCCACTCGAGATTTATCAGTGGTTTTTGGCCTCAGAATCTACCCCTTCTGAGGTTCGACATTTGGGTTTCACACCCTGATCTGATCAGATGCGCTACCGAGACTTGACTCACAGTAGAGGGCCCATAATGATAAAAATAATAATTATAACAATTAAAATATCGCATTGAATCTAAATAATAAGAACAATAATACAATAAGATGTTTATGTGTTGGTGTGTGATTCTGATTTGCTTGTATGCTGTACTTGTGCTCGTGAGCTACTCACCCTACGAGCATGACTTCACTTCCATGTATATCTAGACTTTTAATGATCACTGAGTAGGCGACTCACATAATCGCCACCGTTGTTTTTTCAGACTTTAGTTAGCGTGCTGTCTCACTTATACCTTCGACTCGGAGTTCAGATACAGACACTTCAGCAGGTAGTTGTGCATCATCTCTCGGTGGAATCCATAGGGCCATATGCATGTTATTTTCTACCTTGATTTTTATTATTACTTTCACTTTCCGCTGCATGAGTAATAATTCGAGATGTCATAAATGTTTTACATTTATATCGGCGGTTTGCCGGAGTTTAATTTTGTGATATTATTTCGGCGTGATGCCGTGGTGGCTTACGACTTGATAAGCCGGTTGATCTCATTTATTTTTATGACATCCTGCTGTTAATAAATTTTTATGGAAAATGTTTGTAAGCTGAGGCATTGGTATTCGTATCCCGGGTTTCAAGAGTATTTTGGTAACTCTTTTTCATTTAAATATTTTTATTTTATTAAATTGGGGTACGGGCTTCCACAACCAGGCCACGGCCCAAGTCCAGGCCACGTCCCATGCATGCCAGCCCGACCCAGGACTGGGTCGTCTTCAAAACTCGCGTGTGCAGGTGACGGCGTGTGGTGGGCGGCGTCCGCAGGTGAGCGAGGGCGGTGGCGCGGCGATGCAGGGGCGGCGAGGGAAGAGACGCAAGGAGGCCGGCGTCGGTGCTGAAGCGAGGACGCGGCGAAGGCGACGGTGGCAGGCGCTGGGCGGCTCGGTGAAGAGCTTGGCAGACCCGGTTGTGCAGAATACGGATCCGGGTTTGCCGTCGGGTTTCCGGCCGTAGACGGCGCGTCCTTCGGCGGCTGTGGACGGGAGAGGAGCCGTTGTGGTCGCGGCGGCCCGTAGAGTCCGATGGTGGTGGTGGTGCGTCGAACGATGGCACAAAACGTCACGCCAGAGGTGACGGGTTTCCTCGTCGGAAAATGGTTCTTTTCTTCTTCTCCCGGCCGGCGGCAGTGCAAATGGATTCAAGCACTAATTAGAGCACCTTCGTGCTGATAACGTGTTATATACAACTGGATTTGAGTTAAGAATTTATGGAGAAGAAAGAATCAAGGAGAAGAAAAAGATTTGAGAGGTGGAGGGGATAACGGGTCTCATACCCGGTGCTGCATTTTTTTTTTTCATTTCCTCTAATATATATATATATATATATATAACATGAGGTATGAATAATATTCATACAATATTTATACTTTATTTTATAACACCTTTGGTTTTGTGAACAATCTTTCTTTTCCCACTTGGGAGTTCTTTCGGCAAACGAAATACCGTGATTGAAATATTTTAGTCCTGTATTAAAAAATATCTTCATTGTCTTAAACGAAATAAATATCTTCATCACTCCGGGCCACTTCGTTTTATTAAGACCCCACTAGATAGAGCTAAAGTAGCAGACGCAGTATTATTGTTAACCCAAAAAACATTTTTTAACCCCACTTTCGTAATTACCCCACGCCACCTTTTTTTTCCCCTATAAATTGGAAACCCTCCTCCCTATTTTCATCACCGACATATAGATCCATTATTCCCCTCTCATTAAACCTGAGAAACAGAGAGAACATGGAAAGCTTATCTTCTACCTCTTTAGTTAAATTCCTTTTCCTTTTCCTAGCCATGAGTTTACACATAAACTCTAGCTTAGCTGCAAGAAACACCACCCCAAAAACCAACACAGAGTTTATAAGAACGTCTTGTAGCACAACAACTTATCCAAAACTTTGCTATAGCTCCCTCTCAATCCATGCAGGCAAAATCCAATCTAGTCCTCAGCTCCTAGCCAATGCAGCACTAAACGTGTCACTATCATCCGCAAAATCAACTTCCTCCATGATGTTACAGCTCTCTCATGGCCAGGGCATGAAGCCTAGAGAGGTTTCGGCCATGAGTGATTGCGTTGAGGAGCTGAGTGATTCAGTAGACGAGCTTAGAAGATCAATTGATGAAATGAGTAGCTCAGCTAAAAGGTTGACCGATTTCCAACTTATGATTAATAATGTACAAACATGGGTCAGTGCTGCCTTGACAGACGAGAGTACATGCAGTGATGGGTTTGAAGGGAACGCCATGAATGGGAAATTAAAGACTACTGTTAGGGGAAAGATTGTCAACATTGCACAATTGACCAGCAATGCCTTGTCTTTGGTCAATAGTTATGCCTCTATCCATGGTTAGGCGCTTGTCTATGCATGCTGTTATGCCTCCGTTCAATTATCTTCAGTTCTAGCAGCGTATATGGTTTCAAGAAAAGGTAGCGGTGGGATTCGTGGCCATATCTCTATATATTGATATTGAGGAGTTAAGGTGGAGTCTATATATTGATATTATTGGCGAGATTGTTTAAGTAAATGGTTGATAATGATTGATATGGAAATTTTCTCTTGGTCTCTCGTGATGATGATATTTGTGATGAGATTATAGCACAATTTGTTTTGATATGTGTTATAACAAATTTACGCCTAGTAACTTTTCCCGCACTAGGAGGTAACATTCTCTAATTGGTATTGTCCTGTCATTTCATATTACGTTCTCTGTTGTAAAAGGAAGAGATAAGGGTTTGGTTTCACATTTAAGTCTCTCTCTGAGTTCCATAGGCAATAATCAGGCAAAGTTATTCATCGAGGTCTCTGGACCAAGCTAGTATAGAAAGTTTAGCAGTCTCAATATTTAATTATAATGCACCTGCCAAATTACTTGTGCTGTTGTTTTGGAGGACACCAATAATTTTTGGAAACTAATAACTGCAGCTGAGAGAGATGGGCAACTGTGCAATTTAGATGGCGGCTCCCGCCACCTTTTCTGATCATTGTCTTATTCCAAAACGACAAATGCCAGGCCAGGCCCAGGATTACTACTGATAACAGGCGTAGGAGGTGAAACATTTGCTGCTTTTTATGAGCTCTTTGGTTTAAATGTTTAGATGAATCAAGAAAGAGGCTACCTCACTTCAAACTCTAGCAGATAACTCAAGTGGTATTGTCGTGCGCTAAATATCTCAAGTTCAAGTCCTAGTCGTAGTCTGTAAAGCCAAAAAAAAAAAAAAAAGTAACATAGCTTAAAAATGGTGAAGTCGGCCTTAATGGATTAGCCAGCTAATGGTGAAACTTAAATCTGGAGAGTTTGGACAGAACAATAACCTTACCCTTTGTCATCCAAATAAGAAAAGAAAAGCTTACACTTTTGATTTCTCTTTTCACTATTGGAATCTAAATACGCTGCATTTCCAGTATGGCCGACTTCAATAATCACGGTTCTCCTTTTCTTTTCTTTCAACAATCTTCCAGTTTCCCACTTGAGTTGCAACTTGAATTGAGGCGTGGGCCAAATGAATTATTTTGGTTGTCTACTGTTCAAAGTAACGATACTAACACGCCTTAGAGAATATTATTGATATTATTTAGGTATCATGTCGTTATTAAGACCCTACTCAACACTACCGAAGGGCCAACGTTTATCCTAACTCAATAGTAACCCGCAAGGCCACTTTGTCCTATAAAATGGAACCTCCCTCTCTGTTAATTTTCGTCACCAATCCAATATTTGCTACTAAAATTGAGAAACGGCATAAATAGAGATGGCAAGCTTATCTTCTAATAATTCTTTTGATAAATTCCTTTTCGTTTTCATAGCCATGAGTTTGTGCATAAACTCTAGCTCAGCTACCAGAAGCCTCATCCCAGAAACCAGCACAGAGTTCATTAGAACATCTTGTAGCACAACAACTTATCCAAGACTTTGCTATACCTCCCTCTCAATCCATGCAAGTAAAATCCAAACCAGCCCTAAGCTTCTAGCCAATGCAGCCTTAAACGAAACATTATCATCAACAAAATCAACTTCCTCCATGATGTTACAACTCTCTCAAGGCCATGACATGAAACCCAGAGAGGTATCAGCCATGCGAGATTGCATCGAGGAGCTAAGTGATGCAGTAGATGAGCTCAGAAAATCAATTGAGCAAATGACTTCAACTAAAGGGCCAAACTTCCAGATTATGATCAATGACGTACAAACCTGGGTCAGCGCGGCCATGACGGATGAAAGTACATGCAGTGATGGGTTCGCAGGGAGTGCCATGAATGGGAATTTAAAGGCTGCGGTTAGGGGAAGAATTGTCACTGTAGCACAATTGACAAGCAATGCCTTGGCTTTGATCAATAACTATGCCTCTATTCATGGTTAGCTGGTGTCAAATGCAGTTACTAGTGTTTTTAGACTTCCTATTACCCTTTATGTTAGTTGTGAGGGATTACTTATTGTAACTTAAAAGTGGAGTTTATATTGAAATCAAAGTGCATCTTGAATCAACGGTGGTCTTGATCTTGCTTGCATTATTAATGAAAGGCTTTCACGATAATTGCCAAGGTTGGATAATGCAATTAAAGCAGCTGTTACTCTTATCCTACTATTCTCCCTAACAGGTTTTTTTAACTGTTGAAGGAGACAAGGAAACAAGCACAAGAACTGATTCGTGCGTATTCATAACTACATCCATTTAGGAGTTGTCATCCTATATCACAAAATCCTGTGTACAGATCTAACGAGGCCAGGAACAACTTATGAGGGCAAAGGCATCTGACTGTAATATGAAGATATCTTGAAAGATAAGATATACAATATTCTACAAAAAAAAAGCTCTCTTCACGATCTATAAGTTTCGACAAAACTTGTTACCGAAGGCCTAAATTCATGTCAAAACAATGAAGCACGTCAAAAATCCTTAAGATCTTTTGAAGTTACAAGAACCACTTAAGAAGCTTTCTTGGGTGGAGACATATTACGAATGAGAGAAATCACAGTGCTGACAGAGAATATCTGCACCAAGAATCCTGTGAAACAAAATAAGAATGATTAGCAGTTAACAGAAAAATAGTTCCCAAGCATTTATGCATTACAAAAGCGTAAAAGTATGCAACTCACCAAGTAGAAGAAGAAAAGTCTCTGTGAGTTCAAACTTCTTCGATTCCCAGTTACTTGGGTTCAAAATGACCTATGCAGTAAAGACAACTCACAATCATGAGATACTTAACAGCAATGAGCACTCATGTTTTTGGAGAAAACATAAAAGTTTCAACATCCTCTTTTTCATATCCACATGGAACCAGACTGCCTCGCATTTTAAAGAAACACTACATAAACTGGATGCATGATCACATTTTTTTCACAGTAATCTCTTCCATAGAAAGGGAGACATAAATTGAAATAACTCATAAGAGCAGCCAAGAATTTCTTATTTATGTTTCTTTTTGATAGGGAAAAAGCAAATTATATGAAGAGAAAAACCGAAGCATGATTTTGCGTAAGGAAGATCATAAAATTCCAAGTCACTTTGTCATCAGCTGAAAAAGATTTGTCACCAAAAAGCAACACCGTCAACATATAAGACCCATTAATACCCCAACCACAGAATTTGAACAAAGAAGCCCAAACTATAAGCTTTCTCCACAAAATCCATCAGCCTACTCACTGAGCATCAAGTCAATATAAAAGGATAAAAGAAACCCTCTCAAGCCACTTGACCCCTTGGTTTCATAGACACAAAAAAGCAGCTTGCTTAATACTTCAAAAAGTAAAACATCAAATGGCACTCATCAAATCACCATTTTCAGAGAAACGCTAATGTAAGTTCATATAGAAAGAGTAATGCAGTAAAAGGCCAGCTTACCTCCAAAGTTGAGTGCCTGCTAACAGCAACAAACAGAGACAGTAGAGTAACCAAAGATGACATAACGGCGTAAACTCTCAAGAAACTTACTCGGCTGCGTCTTCGACCTTCAGCAGATGACATAAAACTAGCATCAAAAGACAGAAAGCTTGAAACTATCACGACAATGACAAAACTGAAGCAGAATTTTTAGAAGAATCAGACTCAGGTATAACAACCGAATTCCCCAATCAGGAAAGAGCTGGATCCAATGGCAGAAGATGCGATAGTAAGTCTGTCCAGATCCCAGCCCTTCAAAAATGGTAAGATCATGGCAAGCATTTCGACTAACACAAGCTGCATTACAAAAAAAAAAAAACCCCCCAAATGAATAAGCAAAAAAGGAATAGCTGGTGAATCCGGAATCAGCTACACGAAGTATGTACATGATACAAAAGAACAAGACTTCATAATCTAAATTTGACCAATTTAAAACAGAAGAATTTGCTCAATATCATTTCAATACAAAGAGAAGTGCTGCAAAGAAACAATACGATGCCACACGATAAATTTTAGCTTGTTTACAAATACACAACATACCTGAACAAGCATTAGTGTAGCAAGACGCTTTTTTCCTTCAGCTACCTTTGTATAACCTAAAATTTAACCAAAACCCATTTAAAAAAACTAGTTCACGAACTCTAAAGTGATTGAATTCTGCGCAAAAAGAAGTCTTTGTCAATACCAAAAGAGGGGGGCAACAACAAAAACCTAACCCTTCTGATTCAAATCAAAAGAGAAGAGGCAAACTTACGGGAATCGACGACCATGCGGTAGGAGAAATCGGAGCCATCCGTTCCTGATGGTCTCCCTGATCTCCTCTGATGCATTTCTTTTTCTGATTTTTTTGCTCTGATTTTTTTGCTACGGGTGCGGGTTAGAGAACCTAATTGCTTTTATTTGGGTTTTGGTTGGGATTTTTAATATTGGGTGGGAGATATTGCTGGGTTCTCGAGATGACCCCCAAGACTTTCATAATTTCTCTTTTAACCCCAATGTTTCTTTTCCTTTTGAGAAGGCCTATCTTGTCGAGCCTCATGGTTCAGACTCCAGTCCACACAATCAAGTATTAATAGTTTTCGTTTCGACAATAAAAGAAATAGTTTTCTGCCCCATTTTGTGGGTTAATTGCATATATGAAAAGCAGAAAAACGTAAGAAAATTTTCATATTACAATCAATTTATTAGTTTCTTACCCGCCGTCTCAATAACCATAAGCACTTATTAGTTTAAAGAAATGTTTTTTAGTATGCTGTAAATCCTAGTTGGAGTAGTCATCTACCATAGCTACTAGCTAGGTCGTGATCACAATCGATTTAGTAGGGTAAAGCTTCTTATATAGTTTCTTTGGTTATCATTGACCGAAGCATGAATTAGTTTGACTTAAAACTTTTCTTCTTAGAAAAAAAAAATCATTGGGTAGGAATTTTAATTGGGCCTACATATAGAAGGGCTTAGTCACGAACTGCCATGAAACGAAGCCCAACACCACCTTCTCCTCGATGGTTTATTCTTCCAAGCAGTAATCAAACGAAGAAGACGATTAGAAGAGAAAGAAAATACAGAAGGACGGCTGCCCAAACGTGGACACCGACTTGACACTTTTATTTATGAGAGGATACTGAATCTTGATTTCATCGCTTAGAGGCAACAAATCTTATAATGAAGACCACATCTAAAAAGTTAAAATGTAAAAATTCCAAACACTAATAATTTCAGAATGTGTCAAATTTGCAAAACATTACATCGTATCCATACATGCATCTACAAAAGTTCGGAGACTAATGATAGATTTTATTGGTCCTAATTGTACAAAGCTTGTCCAACTCTATCTTACAATTATTTTGGAAAGTGGGTAATATTAATGTGAACTACTGAACGAAAACACTCTAGGGATCCCTGTATACAACAAATATTCTTTCATAGCGCATATGGTATTCATTTCTTACACCAGGACTTATCTTTATGGTACACCCCAAAGTATGAGGATGTCTCTCCTACCTTACATGCACGTCCCTTGAAGTAAGCCAAAGCTCCTACAAAAGGAGCATTGATGTAAGTTGCGGGTTCGGATTGAGAAACGTCATCACGACTGTCAAGGAACTGATCATTGTTGTCAGGTCCTCCAACGATTGCCCCTACAAGCACATTCAAGTCAGGTTCTGGGCTTCTACGGTAATTGTGTCCGGTAATACATCCAATTTTAGTAGGATGGTGATCAACGGATGGTAAGGTGGATCCTCGGTGGTGAACATGTTTAGGGTACTTGTCGCTGTATCCTACCATGTATGACATACCCAATGGGTTGCGTCCTAGTATATAATCAACCTGCACAGTAATACCAACCCTTTTCTTAGTTGATTATTTTCTGATGGATTATGTCATGAAATGGGTGGCAGTTTAATAGGTATTAATATTAATATTATTCATACCTGTCCTTTAGCGAAATCAACGAGCCTAGTAGGAGTGGCAACCACATTATTACCACAGTCAACCACTCTTCCTGCGGCTTCCAGGTGGCGAGAGTATACAAGAAGAAGAAAGGACAAAGCAGTCACTCGTTGCAAGTTAGTCGGCCCCGGCTTGAATAGAAGCCCACCTACAAAAGGATTTGTAAGATGTTTGATGTTTTTTTCTCTATGTTAATAAACTATTCTTATGGCATAATTTTTTTTCATACAAGTTTTGAGGTCTTACCTGGGGAGTATGTGACAGATTTGGTATTTGACTCGGGCAATAACGAACACACAAACTGGTCCGCACTACGAATTGCTGGATTGTCTCGAGAGGTACGCGTATCCAGTAGCCACTGTGGATGGAAAAAAAAAAAGAAGGTACACAAATATAGATTATATAAAATTACCTTAAAAACATGATATGAAAACATTTTACATGCATGCACTAATTTCTTATGAGCCCAAAAGAATGGTAAGGAAAAGTAAAAAAAAAAAAAAGAAGAGGATGGAGATCATATGGTAATTACGTACCGAAGAAACAAGTACGTTAATGCCAGCGTTTTTGGCGTCCCATCCAAATTCATATTCACCTAACTTCAAGTAATTTATATTATTTGAAACATACTTTCTATATCGCGAATTGTCTGTTGCCTTGAATAACCATGTTGCTGCCCAAACTAGTTCATCCTGTGATGCAAAATCATGTGATTTTTTTTCACAGTTTTTGGGGAACCATATAAATAGACAAAGATTGAGCTTGTGAGATCATATGGGATACATACCTGGTCGCCATTATAACTACAATAGAAGGGGCATGGTCCTCTTTCAGCTCTAGTTCGTTGATATTCGTCAGAAAAAGAAGATCCTTGATATTCATCAGCAAATTTAAAGACCTATACATACATTAAAAAAAGAAAAAAAATCAGAGAAAGCAGATTCAGCAATAAAAACGTTTTAATTTGTAATCAAATTAAACATCACCAAACACATTCATTATTCATTACTAAGTTGTGAGGCCCATCCCAATTATGGATTGACCCTGAATTAATCTGTAAGTTTTAGGAGCATGAAATCAAGATGAAAAAATAGTTTTCAATTACCTTTTGTGCCCTGTCGAGAAGCCTTTTGGAATATGTAGGATGCCTAGCTTTGAAAACTATAGAAGAGGCAGCTAGAGCAGCAGCAATCTCAGCTGAAAGCTCGGAACTAGGATATGTTTGATTAACAACATAAACAGTTCTAGGTGTATCCATGTCTTCAGGTCTCTCCCAGCAGACATGGTCCCCGATGGGATCACCAACTACCGCAACCACTGTGCCAGGAACATTGGTGGCCTTAAGCAAATAGTCTGAGCCCCACTTGATGGCCGCTCTTGCATATCTCAGGTCTCTTCCCATGGAGTCCCCAAATTCCAACACGCTCCACGCCAGCATTGTTGTTGTGAATGCCATGGGAAAGCTGAATTTCACGTTGTCACCAGCATCATAGTACCCACCAACCAAATCCATCTGATCAGAGTTGAAACTTCATGTCAGGTTTTATGACAACATTAAACAAATTCTGGTTTTTGCAAGAGTGGTGATGAAAAATGCATAGACTATGAAATAGTTATGAAAAATGCTTACACCAAAATCAAACCCATCTCTAATAGCAGAATCCTTCCTCCAAGACTTTCTTGTTGCTGGGGTTAACTTCCCTGACCTCTGCAATTCAAAGAATAGGATGCATTTCGATAAAGCTTCTCCATAATTAAGATGCGTAGCGCAAGCCGCACGCGCGGCTAGTAAGGCCAGCGAGGTTAGTATTATCATGAACTTGCAACCCATCATCACTGTACTTCTCTTATCTCTTTTTTTCCTCTTACCACTATGTCAAGTGAAATTAATAGAATTGGTGCTTTTATAAAGAGGGTCATTCACTCATTATTGTTCTTTCTATGATGGTAATGCAAATCTAAGGATAATCTAGTGCGCGTACAGCAGAATCAGAGATAGGATACCAGGAATGGTGAAGTTGGATTGTGTTGCTGTGTTGTCATTGCCATATTTAGAGCGCATCTTCTTATTTCCATTTTCTTGCATATCCCCTGGGTTTTCCTTGCATTTTTTTGTTATCATTTTCTTCCTTGTTAGATATCTTTTCCATATATGATCTTGGATAGAAAGGAAGAGTACCTACCCTTCCATTCATGGCTCATCCTCAAACATTTAATACCTTTCCTGCTGATACTCAAAATCTTGGTAAGTATCTTGGCAAATAATCTATTTATTCTACTTCCTATTCTGGCTTCTGCCAGCGCTGAACTTTCTCCTTTTCTTGCATGTTTTTCTTTTTATCTCAAGAGCATGGTCACTTGCATCTGTTTGCGCTTACATCGTTTCAATAATACATTATTTGAACCTAAAATCGTATCCATTAACCTACTTTTGTAAGGGTGTGTGGTTATTTGTTGCATTACTTGTACCGTCAGCAGCACTTTACAATTAGCCATTGCTATATCTTCCAAATCATTTCTTTCCTTTGTTACCTTTACAATTTTTCTTGGGATAATAGTGAAGATCAACGATAACTTTCTTGATGGTATCTATCTAGCAATTAAAGGAAGAAAGTTTGGTAGAGTTGCTCCGACATCTTTTTTTGTTAAAACAAATCGAGGTTCATAAATTGCTAGGCCAAAAGAACTTCCACTATGAATTTGTACAATTCTTTATGAAAAAGAATGAAATTTTAAGTATCAAATTCTTTTCTTTCCCTTTGGAAGGAAATGAATGGAATTAGAAACAGAATCAGGCTAGACAGGAAAAGCTATCAGGATGGATGCGATTTCAAGTAGGCCAGAATGCCAACCATAGGAGCATTTATGTATGTAGTTGGCTCGGAATATTGAAAGGCTGCTCTGGAATCAGCATAGAAGTCCTTCTTATCAGGACCTCCAACAATAGCTCCAGTTAAAATGTTAGGATTAGGATTGTTGCTCTGGAAATATGGAGTACCACCGGAGCAATCAATGTGACCTGGATGTTGATCCACAGAAGGCAGAGACGAGCCGCGATGGTGGATTCTCTGTGGGAATTTTTGTCCATAACCAACCATGTAAGACATGTTAAGTGGGTTGCTTCCTAGTATGTAATCCACCTGCATCATTTGAATGGAAGTCAATAGTTGCTTGCACATCAATTGTGTAGGTTTTCCATAACAAGAATAGGCAATACCTGGCCTTTTGCAAATTGTACAAGCCTAGAAGAAGTCGCAACGACATTGCCACAGTGGATGACTCTGTTGGACTGATGTAAAAAGCGAGAATAAACTACAAGAAGAAAGGATAAAGCTGTTGCATGTTGTAGGTTACTTCCTCCTGGTTTGAATAGTAGTCCACCTACGAGAATTTTAAACATAAATGGATGGTATGTCGTATAATCAACTGACGAAAACCATTAAGCGAACAAATTTGTATAATTTTGGTTTACTATACAAATTAATCAAATGATTCAAATCCTGGAGAACATTAGACACAATGGTACCTGAAAAATGAAAAAAAAAAAAAACGATGGTACACAACAAGAAAAAAAAACAGAGGAACAGATACCTGGAGAGAAGGAGACAGATACGGTTGGTGACTCGGGTAAGACAGTGCACACAAACTTGTCTGCGTTTGGAATAAACGGACTTGAACTAGAAGGGTTAGACACTAGCAACTGCAGGCAGAAGACAGAACAAAGTTTAGATTTTGAACAGTACATGAAATGATTAACAAAGGGAGATCTAGTTGACATTAACCCTGGAAAAAAGTATGTTTATCCCAGCATTCTTGGTATCCCATCCGAATTCAGCAAAGCTGCCGCCCCTGTAAGTGGCATCTCCCATATTTCTCACAAAAATTTCTTCCAAATTGCTTATGTTTTGGACAACGTAATTCCAGTAATTAGGCATCTTGGTTGCTTTATATAACCATGCTGCAGCCCAGATCAACTCATCCTGTGAAAGATGGACAACATTATCTAAGATTGTGAAATAATCCAAAGGGAAGTTGCTCAAAATTCAGTTTATAAGTGGACTAAGCTCTGAATCTTCCAGTTTAAGCTTGCCTCATAACCGCTATAATCACAGTAGAAAGGACACACCCATGGTCCAAGGCTATCATTATAAGATCCACGATAAGTATCTGCAAAGCTGAAAACCTGTTCAACAGGTTAGTTATGACTTACTATGAGTAAAGCCACAAACTAATTAAGAATGATCTCAACTCCTTAACTTACCGTTCTGGCCCGTTTAAGAAGTGTGGAAGAATATCCAGGATTAGTAGACCTAAATGCCATAGCAGAAGCTGCAAGTGCAGCTGCTATCTCCCCAGAAACTTCAGAGCCTGGAAACTGTTTACTAACAGCATAAGGTGTTCTTGGGGTGTCCATGTCTTCAGGTCTCTCCCAGCAATCGTGATCACCGTATGGGTCGCCAACTTGTGCAAAAACAAAGCCAGGAACACTTGTGGCTTTGAGAAAGTAATCTGTAGACCATTGAATAGCTTCTAGTGTATGTTGCAGGTCATCAGGACCCATGAGCTTGCCAAATTCTAGTACACTCCAGGCTAGCATTGTTGTCGAGAACGCCATTGGAAAGTTGAACTTGACATTGTCTCCTGCGTCGTAGTATCCACCCACCAAGTCAACCTGAGGAAAGATTGGATTTTGAGCACCGATTTCTTATTGATATCACTTATTATTTTGTCAAGATAGGAAATTGATCTTTAGTGACTTTTCTTTTTCCTAATTTCACAGCTACCCATGAAATAAGTCAACCTGACTCGTAATTTTTTAAGCTCTTCTTACATGCCCGTGAAGGAATATAAGAATGCCTTGTTTTCTACCCATGAATAGAAAATGCCATGTAAAAGGAACAAAGAACTGCCCCAACCCAGGAGGCAGAACAGCCTCATTGGCCTCTGCAAATTGGTGTGGCAATCCACACCAATTGGCTGCATGACCAATATCAGTTACTAATAATAAATGAATCACCGCATCCGTGACTCATAGGTCACAAAATGCTCAACTCACGTGGAAAACCACGTTCACCAATCACTTTCAACAGCATCTGCGTGCAAATGCAGTTAGATGCCTTAGATTTGCAGTTTATACCAAAAATTACCCTGCCAATAATATGATCATGCAACCACTTTTCATAATTGGGAAGTGTTTCCAAAAATTTTTAGTCCCCCACTTGGTAGTGGTTTGTAACAACAGAATTGTATTTTTTGGCTAAAATCCAAAGTGTAGTACTATTTTTGGAAGGAAATTAATATCTCCCTTGGTAATGTTTTCCATTTGTTTTTGAAATCTGATTACAATGTGCTCCTATTTTCAACGGCATCCAAGTTGCAGAAGGAGATATGCATGAGCAGAATGGGATTTCTAGGCACTGTAAGTTCTAAACAAGTTCCTACACTTTTTAAAGTTTTGGGTACTATTACTATAGTCTGGAAACCATAATATATGGCAATAGCATATAATGTTCTACTGCTAGAGAAGATACATAGAAAGGAATTTAGAATGGAGAGATAGAAGGACTTACACCAATCTCATAGCCATCTTTAAGGGCAGAATCTTTTCTCCACGTCAATCTTTGGTTAGCTGGCAACTTCCCTGACCTCTGCCCTTCAAAGAACAAAATGCTCTTGGTCAATGCATCCCCATAATCATGTGAAGAGGACACCCTCAAAACCATGACCATAACCACAACTACTCCCGCTGTAGAGAATCTTTGTAATAAACCCATTGTTTAATTTTGCTTCCTCTGTCTCTCCTTCTCCCTGTTTTATAAACACCACCTCTTTCTCTTTTTGTACCTATCCACGCAACCTATTCATTCATGAACTGACCGCCTAACGAACTTGCATGTATAGGAACATACATACATTCGCTTGAGAAAGAAGCAGGAGGAAGCAATCTTTTTCTAAGTCTTTTACTAAGAGGAGGAGAATTTTGTTTACACGCAAATGGAAAGCACACGCCCTTCCTGCGCCTCCATCTAAGATGGTGTACCTTGTTAGTTATGTGGTGCATTTTGTACGGATATTTTTTTTTCCCTCTCCTGTAGGGGAACTCATGGGATGCTATTTTTTCTTACCCATTTGACTCATCAGTGAACGCGATTAGTAGACAGTTACAATCATTCTCACTTCCCAGAGAAAATATTTTGACGTGCTTTTGACACCTTCAAGATAATTAATTAGCCTTTAATTACTTACTTTTTTTTTTGTCGAAAGTTAATTACTTACTTTTAGTGCTCATCATATTCATATTCATATTCGTGGGGTAATTAATGTCACGGGGCTATTGGTAAGCCACGGACTTGCTTTCTTTGCAGTACGTGGAATTTAATAAGTCGTGGACCCCTGCCAATTAAAAGATCCATCATCTTTACTGCCAGGAGTCAAAGATTCTAGAGTCTTATAATTGTTGCAAAAATGTAACGTTTAGTTCATAATGTTATTGTGTTTATGATTTCGTTAGAAGTGAGGGGAGATAGATAGTCCTACATATATACTCCTAAGATTGCTTCTTTTCGATATACAATTGCTTGCAAGTCTCATAGCGGATTAAGGATTGTTTCATTCGAAACTTAAGCATCTTATCATCAATTTAATTTCAAAAGTTGAAGACAAGAATATGAAAGATGAAGCATTCAACAATTAATTATGGTGTGAAACATATATGATCCGTAACGGAACTCAAAAACAGATAGAGCAAAACGGTTTGAATTCATTGGTTTCTTCCAAATGAGGAGATAAGATGTCTTGAATGAAAACGACTCGTGATGATTGATTTGACGAAGCAGCATTAGCAAGACCTCGTGTATTTGTTTTGTTCATTCCTTATAGAGAAAACATTTCTAATTACTACAGGTTAAGTGACGTTGATATAACTATAACCAGATTCTAGTGCTAGTGCTTCAAGAAACTTGCTATGCTACTTGGTGACGTTTGTAGGTAGATGTGGTTCCTTACAACTTTGCAACTTGAAGCTTCCTATTCATTCCAGCAAATTTGCCACCTTTTTTTTCTATTTACACGCTACAGTTTAGGTAATGTACTAACTAATTATGTATACGCCCGTCAAAGTCTCTATTCTGGCTTACCTTGCTCCTTCACAAAAGGCTTTATGTATGGGTTTCAGGGCCCGGAAAATGATGACATATCTTGGAGTTCTGTCTAGGGCTGAAATTTTTGGGTTTAGCCCATATTTTACGAGATTGAATTAGAAAAAGGAGATGTTTCCCGTATCTTGCAAACCTAAAAGCACATGGATAGTCTGGGGTCTTTCTCGTTTAACTTTCAAGTAACTGTTACTTTTTTTTTAGCAAACGAGAAAGTTTTTTATTGAATATAAACAGGAGGTGGGTAAACCACCATTACATAAGGATTACAAAAACACCACGCAGATACAATTACTCTGAGACGGAGAGACATGCCTGAAAAGGAGGGAAGGCGGTAGAGGTCGAAGGAATACACTACCGGCTCGAGCCACTGGTGGAACAGCAACCCGCTCCCAAACTCGCCGTGTCCGGCTTCAGCGATCCACCCAGTCAACGAAGAACGCATATCTGCATGGCTGGTTGCTTGAACAAGCAACAGGAAGACCAGTATCCTCAGATCTAGAAGCAGATCAGAGCTGGTAGCTAGAGCAAAACGACCTAAGTACAAAAACAAAGAAAAGAAAGAAAAAAGAAGAAGGGAAGAGAAGTGGGAGAGGCTGCCCGTAGGCAGCCCCTCAGGTACCAGGTCACAAGCGGGAGGAAGAGTTGAGAGTATTCTAGAGAGATGGAGAGAAAGAGAGAGAAAAATTCTTCCAGATACAAGTTTAAGTAACTGTTACTTGAAGAACGATACTTTGTGTACGGACAAGGTTTCATTCATAAAATGCTCACACGTTAATATTTTTTTTTGGTGCTCAAATTGCTACTCAAGTCAAACATCTGCACCTGACCTGGAGAGAGAAAAATCCTCTGCCGCCTACAGTATAGCTGTTACATACAATATTAACCTGACAAAACGGTTAATGATAAACACAGTAACAAAACCGTGAAATTTGCCATCGTCAGAGCAAATGACCTATCTTAACAAGCATTAGAGCCAATTTTCTCGAATAAACGGTAAATTAGAGTAGACTTGAACATCTGAGGTTCCTTTTCCAGCGCTGCAAGAACATCCTTTATGGATATGGAACGAGCCACTCTAGGCACAATCCCCGGGTTACTATCAAATTTCCTAGCTGCCCCTGTCAAAAGCAAAACGTCTTAGTTAACCAAACAAATGAAATGAACTACACTATCTCATACGTCTCCACTGTCTCTTTCTACCTATACCACATCTTCCTCACACTCACCGGCTGCTGCAGGGCTCATTTCTCCTGCTCCATGATTGTCTTCCATGTTTCTTCCAGATGATGGTGATTTGTGGTTCGCATTTTCATGAGAAACAGGTGCTGCTTCAGTTCCACTTTCACAGTTCTGCCGGGATTGCTCGGCTATGTGTTGCCATTTTAACAACATATCATTGCCCCCAACAGCAGCTCGGGCAGCAACATTTGCAGCCATCCTCAATTTGTAATGCTCTGTTTTGTTTACCTGTATAACAGAAGAAATTAGGAAACACAAACCCTCTTGTCTCAGGTAAAGAAGTTTGTGCTTATGCATATAGCTTAATTGGAAGCAACAGATACAATAAGTTTGTGCTTCTCTTTTTGTTGGATGCAAAGACTATAGAACAAGTAGATCATGCAAAAATTAAATAACATGCACGCACTTCCTTAACGTTTTGGAGCTTTTCAGCCCCAGCCTGCCTTTTCTCCCATTCTTCCTTAGCTTTTCCGTTAATTATTATGATTTGCTGATGAACATCCAAAGACAAAACAATCTGGTTCCCTGGTCTCTCAGCCTCAATTCGCTTTATAGTTTAAAGAATAATAAAAAGCACAAAAGAAGAAAATAAGCGTGAGCAAGATAATTTCAAGTATTACACTCCAAGCAAAGACTAACCTATTCAGCATAAAGAAAAAAGAACTGACCTGTTTTGACACCCTGATCAGGCTACTCATAAGTCCACGCATTCTTTCTTCCAGACACTGGAAAAGCAGTTCACTAAGAAATCTGCACTATATATCTAGCCCAATAGCAGCAAGGAGTAAGCATATTACCAAGGACAAGCATTGCTCCACATCGTTGCTGATATTCTTCAGACCACATTTGACCACTGTGACAGACATAAAACATAACCAATATTGCTTCTTCCATCAAACAGAAAGAGGACAGATGAAAATATCTCATGCAAATAGAATGGGGAAAAAAATATCAACTGATTTCCGCTAATTTTTTCTGTAGTGGAATTGTCTGCAAAATCCGCCTTTCTTCTTTCTGTAAAACCCTCCGTGATGACTCTGAAAGTCGATTGTCCACCTTGGATCCAGAAAGCAGTTGTTCTTCCTCTTCCTATGTAGAAGCAAAATGACAACATGAATTTAAGCCCAGTTTGTAAAGCATAGTTCTTCAAATCATCAAACGATCTATTTATGGAGATAATCACACTCCAATTCTGATTAGCAATCCCCCTTAACGGTTTCAGTGACAAAAGTGATGAGCTTGTCACTAGAAGTGTTAGTGAACTTGCAAATAACAATATGAAAAGAGTATCCAACATAGCGAAAATACCATACCCTGAGATTAACTCCACTATCAGCACAGACGTCGTTCAGTGGTTCAATCCTCTGTTCCAAAACAGGCCCTGATACTTTTTGTTTCTTGCTGTTAAGAATTCCATAGATTTTGTGAGAAAGACGATTCAAAAAACTTAATGTAAAAGATCAACCACCCATTCATATGATTCTCTATCGCAAAACCAGTTGTAAGTTTTTTCACCTTGGCGGTGGTGGTGAAGAGCCAAGTCCTTCAAGAGGCTTCTTCTGTCCAACGGAAGGTATTTTAGGAGCCGTTCTTGCTTCAAGAGACTTCTCTTCTCGAACAGGAGGCATTTTAGGAGCCATTCTTGCATCAAGAGACTTCTTTTTTTGAGCAGAAGGCATTTCAGTAATCATTCTTACATTAGTTACAGGAGGAGAAGGAGAAGATGGAATTTTTGAGCCTTCCTGATGGCATACAAAAAGATTTAGATAACTTGAAGAATAGAACAGCTGTATTTTTAATGGAAAGAACTGAACAGGTTTAGTTATTCTGAAGTATTGACTTTCGTAGCAAACCTTCAGCTTGCAGAGCAATATTTTGATGAGAGATACCATGCCAAAGCTTACAGATGTTAACAATGCCCAGATTTTTATTTAAAGAACAAACCAGATTACATGTAGGTTCATGACGCAGGTATCTTTTAATAAAATAAATAGCAGTGACCTAATTATATATATAGTGATCATATTCATGGTAATTCATGCTAACCAACCTTGTTGAGGATACATATTCTAACGTTCTTTTTTATCAGTTCTCCTTAAAATTAATCTACCTAAATCAAATATTAGAGGTTTACAACCCTCAAACTTTATCTTAGCTTCAATTCTGTTCTAATTGAATTTCTTCCCATTTTACATGGGTTCACGAATGATATGCAGAGAGACATGAATAAAACAGAAAGAAGGAATACACTCATTCCATGAAGGTAGGGACCAATTGCATATTACCTTTTCTCTCTCTATGTTGACGGTAATCTTTTCCCTTTTCCAGTTTTACCATTTCAGATGACACATACAAGCAAGTATAATCAAGCTCACATTAATGAATTCCTACTTTTCCAACATAGCGAGAATACCATACCCTGAGATTAACTCCACTATCAGCACAGACGTCGTTCAGTGGTTCAATCCTCTGTTCCAAAACAGGCCATGATACTTTTTGTTTCTTGCTGTTAAGAATTCCATAGATTTTGTGAGAAAGACGATTCAAAAAGCTTAACGGAAAAGATCAACCACCCATGCATATATATGATTCTCCATCACAAAACAGTTGTAAGTTTTTTCACCTTGGCGGTGGTGGTGAAGAGCCAAGCCCTTCAAGAGGCTTCTTCTCTCCAACGCTAGGTATTTTAGGAGCCGTTCTTGCATCAGGAGACTTCTTTTTTTGAGCAGAAGGTATTTTAGGAGCCATTCTTGCATCAAGATACTTCTTTTTTCGAGCAGAAGGCATTTTAGGAGCCATTCTTGCATCAAGAGACTTCTTTTTTCGAGCAGAAGGCATTTTAGCAATCATTCTTACATTAGTTACAGGAGAAGGAGAAGATGAATTTTTTGAGCCTTCCTGATAACATACAAAAAGATTTAGACAACTTGAAGAATAAAACAACTATCTTTTTAATGGAAAGAACTGAACAGATTTAGTTATTCTGAAGTCTGACTTTTGTAGCAAACCTTTTCAGCTTGCAGAGCAATATTTTGATGAGAGATACAATGCCAAAGCTTACAGATGTTAGCAATGCCCAGAGTTTTATTCAAAGAACAAACCAGAATACATGTAGGTTCATGGCGCAGGACCTTTTAATAAAATAAATAGCAGTGACATAATTGTATAGTGATCATATTCACGGTAATTCATGCCGACCTACCTTTTTGAGGATACGTATTCTAACGTTCTTTTATCAGTTCTCCTTAACATTAATCTACTTAACATCAAATATTAGAGGTTTACCACCCTCAAACTTTATCTTAGCTTCAATTCTGTTTTAATTGAATTTCTTCGCATTTTACATGGATTCACCCAATGATATGCAGAGACATGAATAAAACAGAAAGGAGAAGGAATGCACTATTCCATGAAGGTAGGGACCAATTGCATATTACCTTTTCTCTCCCCACGTTGACGGTAATCTTTTCCCTTTTCCAGTTTTACCATTTCAGATGACACATACAAGGAAGTATAATCAAGCTTACACTAGTGAATTCCTACTTTTCCAACTTACGTTTCATCTCTCTCTTTTCTGCACACATACAGCTAGTGATAGTTCCCATGGACAGATAAAACTGACCAATAGACACGTTTTCTTAAAGATTTCCAAGGAAACTGACCAAAAGGGTCGCAATTTTCAATGAATTCCAAGCATCCCTTGCTATTGCTAAGAGCTCCAGAGTCGACATACACAGTGAGATAGAGGAAAAATAATCTGTCCCAACTCACAAATCTTGAATTAGTGAGATTCAGGAAAAAGTAATCTGTCACAACTCACAAGTCTTGAACTCACAGAACACCAACTTTCAACCCTCAAACAATTAAATGTAGCATTGTTCCCAAAAAATTAGAAAGTAGTAGAAACATATCTCACATAGAATGAGATTACCTGGATGTTAGTGTCTGTTCCAGCTGTGATGGATGGTGTCATACCAGCAGCAGACGGAAAGTCAACTTCAAAAGAAGGTTCACCACTTAAATTTCCTGGAATTGCACTCTTCGATTCAATAGGTGCAGCCACTGCACCCTGAGGGTTAGACAACTGGGATTTGCACTGCTGCTCAAAAGCTTGCTCAAATGACTCGTAATAATTCAAAGATAAGAAACAAGTCGAACTTTGCACTTTATTGGCCGGTACTTTTACAGGAACTAAATCTTGTTCCCAAGCGGATCTGTTAGTATCACTAGAAATTGGACCGACGGGCACCCTGTTAGGGTCACTCATAGAATTCTGCCTCCCAAGCTTTGGTTCCCTGTACTCCGGCCGGGTTGCACCACCTAGTGGAGTTGCATCAAGTCTTTGATTATGATGAACTGGTCTCATTTGCAAAACATGAGGTTGTGGACTAGAAGATGATCCTCCCACATTGACATTTGTTCCAGGAAAAGGGGGAGAACTGCCACCAACCACATCATTCGCAATTGGAGTTTGTGAAGGCGAGGAAGGCTGATGCTGCTGGCTAGCTAAGCGAGATTGGGCGGCATCCTGCTGCAATGCAGTGCCAGACAAGCATGTTTCTTAGTTTGACACAAACTAAAAGAACACAAAGCTCATTTATGCTAACTATATCAATCCCATTGTCTACTTGCCTTCGATTCCATTTCTGCAACAGCCCACCTCAGCATTTCCACCCCAATAGTATTCTGTATGTGCCTGATAAAATGAACTCTTCTGATTTCTCCTTTCTAACAACAGCAACACCAAGTCAAGTCCAGAGCAAAATGGAAAGTCGAAATAGAGAAAAAAACAACACACAGAAAGAAAAGAAAGATCCTTTAACGCAACCCAACTCACCCTGAGCTTAGCAAACAGACTCCGAAGCTGCATCATTTTGTCTTTAGGGAGTTGAGGTTCTAAAATAAGCAGCAGCAAGGCAAAAGATATCATCTTCACACCAGTTTTAGGTTCATTTCCCGAATTCTGGGTTTTCTCGGACCGGGAGGCTGATTCCACTTCCACCTCCCTATTTTCAAGAACAGGGTTGGGTTCTTGTACGTCATGGTTCTGCTCCTTTGGCTCCATTAATGAAGATGGAATTGCCCTTGATATTATTTCTGTTTTCTTGACAAGGGAACGGGGAATTTAGTTTGTGAGGATGGGGTTTAAAACAGTAGGATTCTAGGGTTTGTATTTGCCATGGAGGGTGGTTTCGAGTAGCTTACCAAGTACGGAAGTAAAGGAAATGGAGGAGACTGCCAAAGGTTTGTGCCTTTCGGCTTTCTGGGGGTCTAAACCGAGGAGGAGGATGATAATTGTACTGATAGGTCATTTTATACTTGTTCAATGTTGGGCTTATTTATACAAGTTTGGGCCTGACTCATTTCTTTTTTAAGTTCGGGCTTCACATTTTAGTAAGAATAGGTCTCAATCTTGGGCTTTTAAATCATACTGAATGTCTCCTCAAAAAAAAAAAAACAAAAAAAATCATACTGAATGGGAGTTTTTTCAGGGGCCGAGAAATTGATGGGGGAGAGTTGAAATTTTTGCGTTTAGTCCACATTCAAATAACTGAAACATGTTGTAAAACGTGGGTTTTTATGGATGTAATTATCTCCACCTAACACGATATTATTGTGTATCTAAATGAATGAAAAGAAATGAAACAGAGCGATAGCAGAAAACCGAGCTCTGCAAGTCGTCTCCTTCCCATCCCTCCATTTTTTCTCTTCACCAAAAATACTCATTAACAAGTTATTCACAACACGTTATCAGCCACGATTGTCTCTACCTAGCAAAGACTATCTATGCCTATAAAAAAAAAATACCCAGAAACAAATCAAACCAGAAACGAAAAAAAATTGAAAACCAGTGATGAAGATGAACAGTGCACCACCCTCGGCACTGTTCATCCGTAAGCGTTTCCGGCCACCACTCGCCACACCGCCGCCACCAGCGCCTTCCCCGCGACGTCGCCGACCAGCCGCTGCCTTCCACGCCCATTTCCAACGCTGGACGCGCCGCCTAGGAGCGACGACCCGACGACGGAACCCGACCCGACTCGGCTAATCGGGTCTGCCACCTTTTGCACGCAACGGCCGCGACGTCCACGCCACTCCGGACCTCAAGCGACGGCGCCGCTGCCCCTCACGCGTACCGCACAGCAGCCCTCAGCCGCCCCTGCTCGCCGCTGCCGCCTGCAACTAGCCACCCCGTCGCCGGATCCACCTCCTGCCCGCCGAAGCCTGCTGCTCATCCCGCCGCACCTCGCGTTGCCGCCTGCCGCATCGCCACCTCGCCGTGACTCCTCGTGCCCCCAGCGCTCCTTGCCTCGTCGCGCCGCCGTCACAGAACCTGTGAGGACCCGCCAGAGGTTGAAGACGACCCGCACGGGTCGCTGTCCGGGTCGGGTTAGACCCGCGGGCTGGCTACAGATGGGCTGGGCTTCACTATTTATACCCTAGGCTGCATTATTCAAGGCCCATGGGCAGTGGGCCTGGGCATGGGCAGCATTATTCTATTGGGCCTGGGCTGCACTATACAAGGCCCAACCCGAAATGAAAAAAAAAAGAGAGAAGTGAAAATAAAATAGGGAAGAGAGAAAAGACAAAGAAAAAATTTATATTGCCGACATTTAGCATCTTGGGATTTTTCCGGCGAGCCCAGAAGTGTTTGGCCGGAATCCGATACCTTGGATTTTTCCCGGCAAACCCAGAAGTGTTTGGCCAGAATTTTGATACCTCGGGTTTTTCCCCGGCAAACCCAGAAGTGTTTGGTCGGAATTCGAAATGTATATTGGACCAACCCGAAAAATATATATACCAGAATAGTAACCGGGTATTAATATAGTATATTATATATGTTATTGCTGAAAGATTTATCGAGTAAGCATATTTTCTGTTTTTTTTTATTTAAATTCCGATTGGGCTATTAAAAAGGCCCATTAGTCATTTAATGGCCGGCTACGCCGCCTATTTATTTACGTTTTAATTGGGCTCGTGTAAGGCCCATCACATTTAATTTTCAGCAATTTAATTTTCATTGGGCTAATTAATTAAAGGCCCATTGCATTTAATTTCCAGCCATTTATTTTTAATTGGGCTATATTAGGGCCCATTGCATTTAATTTTCTCGTCTTTAATTTTACTTATGGGCTCGTACTAGGCCCATTATTTTAATTTCCTGCCATTTACTTCACTTGGGGTAATTAATATAAGGCCCCTTGCTTATTTATTTTAATTAAGTATTTATATATTCAATTATGTTATTTGCAGTTGAGGCTCTTAAAATTTCCAGAAGAAATTTATAATGGGCATTAAATGCGAAAATGCATTTAAATGAGAATAGTCTGAAAGACTAAATGTAAGAGTCCAGAAGACTCGGAGAAAAGAAAAATACAACGAAGACCTGAAGTCTTACCGTTCAAAAGATCCTGAAGATCATTCAAGAAAAATCAAAGAAAAAACTATTACCACCAGAAGATGGAAATTATATTACCACCAGAAGGTGGATATTATACTTGCTTACCCTGAAGGAGCAATTTATTTTATATTCAATTTATTTTATGTTCAGTTTAAATTAATTCGCATTGCAATTTATTTTATTTACTTTTCAATACTTTATATTTGTTTCTTAGAACAATGCCTGAAGCATTAGTCTCGAAGACAATGCAAAATTGACATCCACAGGGGGAGAATTATATGTGTGTGGATGTCAATATAACATATTGTGGTCTCGAAAATATAACATATTATGGTCTCGAAATAAAAAAATGATTAACACGCTCCAGAAGAGCATAAATTCGAATATGTTCCTGAAGAACGCATGTTTTAATATGATCTAGAAGATCGTATATTTACGCGAGTACAGACACCCCCAGTAATAAAATGAATTATTATGGATCCCAAATGAATTAACTCAGATTTATTCCCTGAAGCGAATAAGACAGTATAATTATTTGTGCCTGTGGACGTAAATGAGATAATAAATGGAAAAAGCTCAAAGTAAACATGCATATTATTATTGCAAAAACAGATCCATAACTGGAGAACATTCAATGAAGAATGGTTCTCATACATATGCTTAAACAAGTAATCTATCTATTGGGTTCAACATTAACCCTGAAACTCTGAGCCTCACAATTAATGTTGACCCTAACATTGTCGTTCCAGGAGAACCACATACCACCCCTGTTGTTTTCTCCAGGTATCTCAAACCGATTCGTTGGAGGAAAACGAAGTGGAATCACACCATGATTCTCTCCTGCTTGCCATAGAGTCTCAGTAATCAGTACCATGTTAGGCTTGTACTGATTCTTCAGATCCCTTAAGGTACGCACAAAGTCTTGAGACCGTCTTGCTATACCCCTGCAATTCCACAATAAAAGTCGTACCTTAGGCCATGTAGGTGGTAACCCAGTCATCCTTGGGACGCTCCGAGCCATCATGAAAACCTGATAATAACTGCTTTCATTTAAAATTTGGCATGAAGGCTCTAGCTGAAATTCCTGCATTCTAGCAGATATGAAAAACATTATAGAGTTAGCTGAGCCATAAAAATTTGTCCTGAGATTGCCTTGGTCCTCCAGGAAGAAAGTTTCTTCCATTGGAGTCACAAAGAACCTAGACGAGTATAGCTCATCTACAAACACTAAACGAGGAATTCTCGCCAGATCATTAGGCAGTTCCTCTTGTTGTTCATTTACCATGCTATAGGCCAAT
>JAKUCV010006007.1:95283-126988 GCA_028386065.3 Turnera subulata
AACATTGACAATTGATTGCACGACTGTTGATGAAATATTATTGCTTGAGAAATTGATATTTTATATGCAGCAACACTGTGCATCAAGCCAATATGATGTTATAAAGACCTCCCCATTTAATTGATTAATGGTCACATACATAGTATATCCCATCTTCGGACCATCGGTCATATAATGCTCCACCACAGAGTTGTGAAATTGGTCCCTTAAAGAAGATTGGGAATCTACGTTGGGTATGTATCTCCATAAATTATAAAGGTAATTGAAACCTATGATAGGGGATTGGAGATTTATTTATAGCAATATTTGCTTATTAGTTGATGTTTTACCTAACATCAGGGGGAGAGAAAATAAGCAGCTGGATCAAGAGAATTATTGAAACGACTTATCAATATCTAATTTTTGATCCTCGAATGTTAGTATGAACCTGAAGTTCAAAGAGATGATTCATTTGCAAAAGATTAGTAAGTCATTTGCCAGACATATTTATTTGAAACATGTGACCATATACCAGCTGCAAATGCTCCTGTTTAAATTGATGTTCCTGAAGAATAATATTAGTATGCAATGGAATCTATATGCTCGGTTCCATAAAAGAAATTCTCGATAGAGAAAAAGGAGCAAAAGTGATAAGATGGCCCCAGTGAGAAAATAAGACCTCCAGTAGAGTTTTGAATTAAAAGTCCTCCAGAAGAGGTTGATTCTCTGACACAATTGATAAAGTTCCATAAGTAACTCAGGTACCTGAAATAAATGAGCATGATGAGATCTCAATTACAGCGTCAGGAATAAGATGGAACCGACGAGGAATAACCGTCGATGGAATACAATTTTAATTTATAGCGCTAAATATTAACAATGAGGAACATGAACCTACTAATGAAAGTAGGCGTTGTATGATTGGCCAAAATAAAGAGATATAATTAAAGGCTGTGTTAGACTCGCTTATGAAGCGAGATATTTTTCGGACCTGTAGTCCGTACACCAGAGTGTGTAAAATTGATTAGTCGTAGAAACGGGTATTTGTGCGGAAAATATAAAGCACGGTTGCACAAGGTTTTACCTGAACGACTTGATTTTAATTATGAGGAGATTTACTCCTCTGTGGTGGATGCAATTATGTTAATAAGTCTGGCATTATATGAAAAGAATTTGAAATGCATCTAGTACAACCTATTTATTAATATGGATCCATAAGTCATGATATATACATGAAGATCCCTGAAGGATCCAAGTTGCCTGAAGCAACTAATTCCCGAAAAATTACAAAATAGAGTTGAACTGATCTTTACATAATTTAAATCATTTTGAGTATGGATAAACTTATTTATGATTGGAACTCCCAAAGAAGTTTCCAAATACCGTGCTATTAGACTGGTCCTGGAGTATCCTGTCTAAGTGCAATATGTATTGCTTGTAACATAAAGCCTGAAGCTTTTGATTTAAGCCTATCGGCATTATATGTATTTGCTCTTATCTTCGGGGAATAACAAATGTGTAATCCAGTAAACCCAAAAGAGAGTAGAGCTGATTTTACAGATGTAGATCCCATAATCAGTCCACATAAAGCAGAGACGGACATCAACCACAACTTTACACATGATATTGAAATATCATCGGGGCTACAAAAGCAAGATGGCAAGATGACGAGAAAGATGCACCAACAACAAATTATGAAGATAATGCTGCCTACATTGTCCAATTAAAGTAGTGATGTATCAAAAGTGATCGGATAAGGCGCATATCACCAGAAGTTGACAAGGATGATTGGCATGCAACGACATCAAGCAATCAAGAGATGCCAAAATGAGGGGGAGTAGAATACGCACTGCGCTTTTTTTTTCCTTCACCAAGTTTTTATCCCACTGGGTTTTTCTTGGTAAGGTTTTTAATGAGGCAGTTTTTCCCTAGCGTATTCTACCTAATGTATAATGACATCCAAGGAGGAGTGTTGTAAAACGTGAGTTTTTATGGATGTAATTATCTCCACCTAACACGATATTATTGTGTATTTAAATGAATGAAAAGAAATGAAACAGAGCGATAGCAGAAAACCGAGCTCTGCAAGTCGTCTCCTTCCCATCCCTCCATTTTTTCTCTTCACCAAAAATACTCATTAACAAGTTATTCACAACAAAACAGATGCCTACCATAGAACTTTTTTCTTTTTTTGCCGGGAAAACACATAGCCTACCATAGAACTGTTATATACAAGAATATACATCTTTAATGGTTAATGATAAAAACCGTAAGGAATATCAATTCTAAACAGTGGAATGGACAAGTATCATAGCCAATTTTAAGGAATAAACAACAGGCTAGAGTAAGCTTGGACATCGTTGGTTCCCTCTCCAGACGCTGCAATAACATCCTTTTAACTGCTGCTCAAGACCTTGCTCATATGATTCATGATTCATAGAGGAGAAAGAAACTGAACTTTGCTCCTTACTGGTCGGTGCTTGCACAGGGACTAAATCTTGTTCGTGTACCCAGAAAATGGACCAACAGGCGCCCTTTTAGGATCACTCAATGAATTCTGCATGCTCAAGCTTTGGCTTCATGTGCACTGGCTGGGTTGCACCACCTAGTGGAGCTGCACCCAGGCTTCGATGTGGTTGTGTCGAACCATATGATCCACCCGCATTGACATTTGTTCCAGAACAAGGGAGACACTTTCCCCCACTTACATTTTTCACCAATGGAGTTTGTGAAAAGTGCGAAAGTTGTTGGTGCTGCTCTGGCTGCCTGATTTGGGTGGCACCAGCAGCGGAATTGACAGGCATTCTCACATGTTGGCGAGATAACTGATATTGAGCGCCATCCGACTGCAATGCAGTGCGAGACAAGCGAGTCTCTTAGTTTGGCACAACCAAAAGAATGCAAAGTCTCATTATAGCTACATCAATCCCATTGTGTACTCACCTGTGATTGCCATTGTAACAAAGCCAACCTAAGCGTTTGGTCCCCAATAATGTTCCTCATAAGCCTGATAAATTGATCTCTTGCTATTTCGTTTTTCTAACAGCAGAAACACCAAGTCAAATCAATTGCATAATTAAAGAGGAAGAAAAAAATAAATAAAAGAAAAGGGACAAAGAAAGGAAAATGATCTGGCAAGGCACCATGAATTTAGTAGATAAAGTTTGCAGCTGCATCTCTTTGTCTTTATCAAGCTGAGGTTTTAAAATCCCAAACAACAAGGATAAAGATATAGTTTGGATTCCTGAAATTGCATTCTTCTGTCCAATAGGTGTAGCCAATGGAGCCTCAGGGTAAGACAACTGGGATTTGTACTGTTGTGCAGGAGCTTGTTCAAATGTCTTATGCTTCATAGGAGAGGAAGAGGCTGCATTTTGCTCTTTATTGGTCGATTCTTGCACACAAACTAAATGCTGTTCCAAAGCTTCTTTGTTCGTATAGCTAGAAATTGCAGGCGCTCTGTTAGAATCACTATTAGAATCCTGCCTCTCCATGTATGCTGGCTGGGTTGCACCATCTACTGGAGTTGTACATGGGCTTTGATTAAGTTGAACCGATCTCATTTGCAAAAGATGTGGTTGTGGCTGAGCAGATGATTCACCCATATTGACATTTGTTCCAGGATGAGGTTGACACTTGCCACCACTCACATCATTCGCCAATGGAGCTTGTGGAAAGTGCGAAAGTTTCTGCTGCTGTGGCTGCCTGATTTGGGTGACACCAAGAGTACCACCAGCAGAACTGAGAGGAATTCTCTCATGAGCTGACAGAGATCGGCCACCATTCAGCTGCAATGCAGGGACAAGCTGGTCATTAGATTGACACAACCAAACAAATATACAAACATTCCAACTACATCAATCCCATCGTCTACTTGCCTGTGATACACATTGTAACACAGCCGACCTGAGCATTTGTTCACCAATAATGTTCTTCATATGCCTGATAAATTGATATCTTGCTATCTCTTTTTTCTAACACCGGGAACAGCAAGCCAGGTCAGCCACATAATCAAAACCAGAAAGAAATAAAAGAAAATCAACAAAGAAAGGGAAAAAAAATCATGTAAGGCACCCTGAGTTTAGTAGTTAGAGTTTGCAGCTGCATCTCTTTGTCTTTATCAAGCTGAGGTTTTAAAATCCCAAGCAAAGAGAGAAGAGGTATTTTGGTGGCAGAAGCAGCACCAGCAGCAGAGTTGATAGGCATTTTCACATGTTGTTGGCCAACTACCTGAGAATGGGCGCCATCCAGCAGCAAGCCCTGGCGAG
Organism: Turnera subulata; assembly: GCA_028386065.3. Lineage (NCBI taxonomy): Eukaryota > Viridiplantae > Streptophyta > Magnoliopsida > Malpighiales > Passifloraceae > Turnera > Turnera subulata. Next base: position 99,531 of record JAKUCV010006007.1, read on the forward strand.
ACAAGCCCGTTTCTTAATTTGACACAATCTAAAAGAACACAAAGCTCATCACAACAACATTCAGTCCCATTTTCTACTTGTCTACTTGCCTTCGATTTCAATTGTAACACAGCCAACCTGAGTCTTTCCTCCCCAAAGTTCCTCAAATGCCTCACAAATTCATCTCTTCCTATTTCTTTCTTCTAACAGAAGTCATTAACACCAAGTCAACCCCGGTTACATATATAATCGAAAGGACAAAAGAAGAAAAAGAAAAACGACAAAAGAAAGAAAATAAAGAATGATCTTGTGAAACAACACAAATAAACTCACCGTCAGTTTAGTACACAGAATTTGAAGCAGCATCCGTCTTTCTTTATCAAGTTGAGGTGCTAAAACCCGTATCAAAGAGCCCAAAGGTATCAACTTTTTACCCGTTTTAGAATCGTTACTCAAATTCTGCGCTTTCTTGGGCATCCTCATGTTCCCTAATCTTCGGTTTTCCCAATAATTTGGCAAATCCCTCGCTGAGTCAACTCAGTAAACTCGGGAGGGAACCCGGAGTTTCAGTGCCGGCCCTGCATATGTAGTGGTGGTTTCGGTTGGCTTTTACAACAAAACTACATCAATTAAGGGCAATATTATCTTCTCCGGTGACAGGCTAGCTAGATCCTTCGCCGAAGCGATTTTCCCGAAATATTATCGATATTCAATTACTCATACGAGGACGGACTCTGGGGTTTTGTATTTACATGGCGGGTAGTTTTCGATGGAAGGAAATGGAGTACAGACAATGGAGGGGACAACCGTATTCGTATTCTAGGTTGTTTTATAGTGGTCGCGTATTGGGCTTTTTTTTGTAATTTTTAGCCCATGGTATCTTTTGTTATATTATATGAGAAGGTTTAGTATTGGCCTTTTAAATTGAACATGAGTTTCAGGGCCGAGGAAAATGATTTTGTAGGGGGCGCGAAGGGTTAAATTTCTGGATTTGGGCTTGGCGCATAGTAAGAGGAGGTTTCGAACTTGGCCTTTTAACTTAGATTAGTGACTATGAGTTTCAGGTTTTGGAAATATGATTTTTCTTTTTGAATTTCTTTTTCTTTTTCTTTTTTTTATAGTACTAGTTTTTTCTGCACGTGCGATGCACGTGTGGTACACTGTTATATTTTTAAAATCACGTGGTGTAACATTAATCATTATTTCGAGAAGAATTTATATGTAATAATGACAAAGTTTTTTTTTATCATCTAGGCAAATGGATATGCATTAATTAGAGAAATAGGAATTTGTAAATCTATTGTTGTTAATTATATTAGTTAACAAAAATTAATAAATTAAAAACACATCTATCATGAGCTTTTGTGATTATTCTTTTTTATAAACGTTTTTTGGGCCTACATCAATGGCTTTTCGGGTATTCTTCATCATAGTTCTATTATTTTCAACAATTATTGTTCATCGTAATTTTAAGTATTTATTGAGAAAATATAAATATATGCATATATATTAATCATTATCTTGAGAAAAAATTATATATAATGTACACAAAAAAAATCATGATAAAGACCAACGAATTATTCAAAATTAATTTTTGCATTAGAATATGAATTTATGAATCGATTATTATTAATAGTATTTGGTAATCCTTTGATATTCTAAGTTATATAATTTTTATTATTAAATTATATTATTAATGAAGGGGATTGTAAATAAATATTATTATTATTCTTTTTTGTAGTCTTTGTTTGTAGTTTTTCTTCACTATTCGATTATTTTTTTTCATTATCCCGATAGAACTTATATATAAGGTAGATACTGATTTTTTTTATATATATATTCTAAATGAAAAAATTAAATTTTTTTTGTATTAAAATACGAATTTATAAATCAATTGTTTTTTCTTCATAATTCTTGTTGATAGTAACTACAAGCACATCATTCATGAATTATTGTGATAATTATTTTCCGTTATTATCTTTTTTCGTAAACATTGTTATTTTGTAGATGTTATTCTTGTTCATAATTTTCTTTATCTCTCCGACTATTCTTCCCCACAGTTTAATTGTTTTTTTCTCCATAGTTCTTACTGATAATAAATTACATAAAATGTTCTCTAGTATTATTTTTTTTAGACGTTATTCCTCTTCGTAATTTTTGCTAACTCTTTGAGAGTGCTTTGTCATAGTTTTTGTAACAGCCCGGGTAAAAATTTGGATTTTTTCCGGGACTGTAAAAGTCTTTTTACAGTGATTTACCGAATGAATTAATCTTGGATAATTAATTCAAGGTAAATCGGGCATTGTTTTTCGAAACCGAGGCTTTTCCCGCGCTCGAGATTTTTCCATGGATTTTTCGGGTCCCGGAATCCTCAGAAAAATCACACCGGAAAATAACCAAGAGGGTATCAGTTATTTTCTGGTCCGGACCGGACTCGCTCCATAATGCAGACAAGCTGCATTATTGAACGTTCACAGGTTGTACAGTTCATTCACGGTTATAACAGAGGCAGAGGAGAAGAGAAAAAGAGAAGAAGAAAAGAGGAAGAAAGGGGAGGAGAAAGGGGAGGAAAAAAAGAGAGGAAAAGGAAAAAAAAAAGAAAAAAAAAGAGAGAAAAAAAAGAAAAGAAAAAGGAAAAAAAGAAAAAAAAACACAGAAGGAAAAAAAAACCGAGAGAAGGGGAAGAAAAAAATTAGAAAAAAAGAGAAAAGAAGAAAAAAAAAGAAATTGAAATCGGAAAAAAGAAAATAAGAAAATGGAGAAAAATGGGAAAAAAGGAGAGGGACACTATTCATCGTCACCCTCCCCTCTCGGGTTGCTGTTCACCCGTAGCGTCTCCGCGGCGCCTATCGACACACCGCCGCCGCCATCGAGCTCCCCTCACCGTCGCCTTTCGACCGCCGCTGACCCCGTGCTCTTCCGCCTGCCGACACGCCGCGACGCGCCGTTGATCCGTCGACAGACCCTCGGATCCGCCTCCCTACATTGCTGCCGCCGCGCCTCGCACCGCCACCTGCAGCCGCCAACATCTCGACGAGCACTCGCATCCCCGACGACGCTCTTTCCCTCGCGCGAGACGGTTGCAACCGACGAGAAGAAGGTCGAGTCCCCCACCACGCAGCCGTCGTCGTCGAAGGTGAGCAGAGGTTGAGGACGACCCGATTAAGGGTCACCGGGTCGGGTTAGGGCTGCACAGGTTGGGTCAGCCCGGGATGGGTCTGGGTTTGCTCCTAGACTTCCTTTTCTGGGCTAGGTGGGTAATTGTAAGTTGGGTTCTGGGCCTTGAACCTTGGGCCTAAGGCTGGTGTTTGTGGGTTAAGTTTGTGGGCTGGGTGTTGGGTTGGAATAGTAACATGTTGGGTTGGGTTGTGGGTTGTGAGATTTGGCCCAGCCCGATTTTTATTAAAAAAATAATAATGAAATATAATAAATTTAAACTGAAAAAAAATATATAAATATATTATGGAATATGTATTTTCTGGAAAATATATATATATAATGTATGGTTTATATCTTTTGAAAAATTATTAATACTTGTAAATAGTTTGATATATATATACACTATGGATATATTTCAAAAATATATGAACAACTAATTTCTCTAGAAAATTATATTATAGAAAATAATAATCATGGAAATTTTATGATTTAATTCTTCTGGAAATTGGTTAAATATTTTCTGGAAAGTAATATAATTATATAGTATATTATATCCTTTGCAAAATTACTATATAGTAACTATTTTAGAAAAGAATACATACACTATAAAATATTTTGAGTATAAGCATACTTTATATATTTTTTTTTAGGAAAATTATGTTATCGTAATTATGTTTTTGGAAAGTATAATTAATTTATGAAAATATTTTGAAAAGAGTTTTAATTAAAGTATGGTACCGAAATTATATTCGGATATACGTACGGTACAATATTTTTGATAAAAGATGATAATAAAGGATATGAACCGGGATGGATTTATTTCGCAGTTTTGGCATCATAGCATACCGATTATGTGCATTTATGTGAGTATATGTTGTTTTGTTGTATAGGTTTTGATATCGAGCAGTTTCCCGAGGAGCCGGCTTTGGACCGGTCATTTTCTTCAGAGTTGAGTAATCGGCTAAGGTGAGGATGGATTTCCTTCGATATGTGCCTGTATTACTCGGTTGTTGTATTTGATGATTGTTGCATTTGTTGTGGTTTGTTTCGGGATGTTTATCCCATTGTCTTGATTGTTGTCGGGATGTTTATCCCAGTATCTTGATTGGTTTTTGGATGTTTATCCTTGTGTCTTTTTGGTATTAAGTACAATGGAATAAATAATAAAATGTGATAAGGAAGTCGATCCTCAGTTTGGATGGGATGTCAATCCTGGTATTTTGGTTAGGGATGTTAATCCCTGTGATTTAGTTTTGGATGATGATAATATAATTGTCACGTGGTAAGTAGTGGTACGACTCGATGGTTTAAGACTGTTTTATGGTAGCCAAGACCTGGGTTACTTGTGATAAGCATGTCTATGCTTGGGATGTCTATCCCGTGATTATATTTGGGATGTCTTTCCCTGGGTTCTATTTTTGGGATGTCGATCCCTGGGCTCTCTTGGTTTGGTCTGGCACCCGAAATATGTTGAGAACCAGGTCTGACCCTAGCTTATCCGTGACAGGGCCCGGAAAGATAAATTGGAAATTGGATTTTTATTTGAGTCTTTTTGGTCTTGGACCAGTTTTGGGTCGAGTTTTTGGTTTGGTATACATTTGGCGATTTTTGCTTGTTTTCGACTTGAGTAATTTATAGTGTTGCATATTGATTGTCTATCCTTCGTCGGTGAGCACTTCGGACTCACCCCTAACCTGCGGGCTTTCATCCTATAGGTTGAGTTATTTGTGGTTCAGGTTTGATGCATTCCAGACAGGCTGCGGCGTTATCCCTTGGACAGGACTCGGATCCATAGTTTGCATCAGTGTCGCATACAGTGTCTTTGTGATTATTAAGTCTTCCGTTATGCTATATATTGCTATTGTTGGGCCATTGGGCCGATTATGATGTTATAGATGATCCCGGGTTCAGGTGATATGTTTTGTTGTTGGGCCGAAGCGCCAGATTTCTGACCTTTTTATTTTGGGCTATTGAGCTCGAGTTTCTGTTGAATACACTGTATGCTGGGCTTTGTTTGAAACTCCCCGACCTGTATTTACCGTACACAGTAAACACGTGCCGGAACTGTGACAACCCAACCAGACAAAACCCAACATACAGTGTCTACAACAATAACTCGGGCTCAACAGCCCAAAAATAATAACAACAATAACAACGTATCTGGCCCAAAGGCCCAATAATAGTAAAACAATGCACAGCGGAAGACTTAACAACTCACATAAACACTGTATGCGACATAGAAGCAAACTATGGATCCAAGTCCTGTCCAAGGGATAATGCCGCAGCCTGTCTGGAAATGCATTAAACCTGTACCACAAATAACTCATCCTACGGGATGAAAGCCCGCAGGTGAGGGGTGAGTCCGAAGTGCTCACCGACGAAGGAAAGACAAACTCAAGGTCCAAAAAAGGCAAAAACCGCCAAACCAACAGACCCGACCCAAAATCGGTCCAAGGCCAAAAGACTCAAATAAAATCCAATTTCCAATTTTATCTTTCCGGGCCCCGTCACGGATAAGCTAGGGTCGTACCAGGTTTTCAACATGTTCCTGGTTCCAGATAAAAAAGAACCCGGGATCAACATCCAAATAACAAACTCAGGGATCAACATCCCAATCAAACCGGCATCAACATGCCCATCACAAGTAACCCAGATCATGGCCACCACAAAACAGTCTCAAACCATCCGGTCGTACCACTACTTACCACGCGACAATTATAATACCGTCATTAAAATCAAATCACAGGGATCAACATCCCTAACCAAGATACCGGGATAGACATCCCATCCAAAATACCAAGGATCGACGTCCTTGTCACAATTTATTATTAATTCATTATACTTATTCCAAAAGACACAGAAAATCAACACGGGAATAAACATCCCAAAAACCAACATGGGATAAACATCCTGACCACAATCAAGACAAATGTGACAAACAACAGTGCAACAATCAACAAACATGATAATCGAGTAATACAGGCACATATTGAAGGAAATCCATCCTCACCTTGGCCGATTACTCAACTCCGGAAACAATGACCGGTCCAACGCCGGCTCCTCGGGAAACTGCCCGATATCCGAACCTATACCACAAAACAATATATACACATAAATGCACATAAGAGTTTGTCATGATGCCAGTACTGCGAAATACACCCATCCCGATTATATAACCTTTATTATTATCTTTTACCGAAAATATTTTACCGTACGTATATCCGAATATAATTTCGGTACCATACTTTAATTAAAACTCTTTTCAAAATATTTTCATAAAATAATATACCTTTTTCCAAAATAATAATTACCATAATTTAATTACTCAATATTATTATTTATAAGAAATATATATATATATTCATCATATGCTATATATGTTATTTTTCAAAAAATTATATATTCATAAAAGCTTATTTTGAAAATAAATACAAATTATTAAATAGGTACTTTTATTTTCTAAAGACAAAATGCATTTCCCATAATGTAATTTCCTAAAGGAATTAGTTTTCCATATATACATATTTTTGAATTATATTCATAGTGTATGTATATCAAAACTATCTACCAAGTATTAAATTTTCCAAAAGATACAAACGATACTCTATATATATATATATATATATATACTTTCCAGAATATATATATTCCATAACATATTTATACATATATATTTCTCAGATTGTATTTATTATGTTTATCATTATTATTATTATTATTATTATTATTATTATTATTATTATTATTATTATTATTATTATTATTATTATTATTATTATTATTATTATTATTATTATTATTATTATTATTATTATTATTATTATTATTATTATTAATTAATGTCCAAGCCCAAAAACTAAGTCTACAGATTCAACCATACCCACCACTAATGTCCAAGGTCTCAGGCCCAAGACAGCTGGCCCGAGTTCAAACCCAAGGGAGGTCCAGCCCGGATGCACAAGACCCAGGCCCAGGCAGGAATCCGGGTCAGCACCACACGGATCCGGGGCAGCTACCCGGGTCGTCCAACCCGCTTCTCCCTTGCGGTTGCAGGTCGTGGCGGCTACGGTTTCAGCTACCGACGGCGCGGACGGATCGAGGCAGACGGGCTGATGGCGAACGGCGCAAAAGGGAGGAGCTTCGTCGGTGGCGTCGCTGCTGGCGTCGGCAAAGCGAGAGAGAAGGAGGAGGCGGATCCGAGTCGGGTCTTCCTCGTCCAAGGTTGGTGGCGGCGTCTCGTCCAAGCGGCGGCACGACTGGCTTGGCGACGGAGGACGGCGCGACCACGAGGAGAAGAGGCGGCAGGGTGAGGGCGGTAGTTGGTGGTCTCGGCGACGGTAGGAGGAAGGAGAAGAGATGCAGGGGAGGGGTCCGGCTCGGTGGCTCCTCTCCTCTCCCTTTTTTTATATATTTTTCCTATTTTCCTCTCTTTTATTTTTTTTTCTTTCCGATTCTCTTTTTTTTTTTCTCTTTTTTCTCTTCTTCTCCTCACGGTTTTTCTTTTCCAGTTCCCTTTTTTTTTCTTTTTCTCTTTTTTTTCTTCTCTCTTTTTTTTTTCCTCTTCTTTCTTTTCTCTCTCTTTTTTTTTTCCTCACTTTTCTTTTTCTTCTCCTCCTCTTCCCCATTACCGGTTTTCCAACTTTTAAACTGTTTTTTTTACTGTTGACATGTGAGCTTCAATAATGCAATTATCTGGAGCGAGTCCGGTCCGGACCAGAAAATAACTGATACCCCCTTAGTTATTTTCCGGTGTGATTTTTTGAGAAATTCCGAAACCCGAAAAATACCAACTTAGGCCCGAAAAATCCACGAAAAAATCACGAGCGCGGGAAAACTCTCGGTTTCGAAAAACGACTCCCGATTTACCTTGAATTAATTACCCAAGATTAATTCAACAGTAAATCACGGTAAAAAGATTTTTACTGTAACGGCCCGGGTAAAATTTATGCTCTTACCGGGACCGTAAAAGCTTTGTACAGTAATTTACCGAATAAAAATAATCTTGGGTAATTATTTTTAGGTAAATTGTGCATCGGAATTCCGAACCGACCCTTACCTCACGTTGTAGATTTTTCCGCGGATTTTACGGACCAGAGACGGTACTTTTCGGGTCCAGGAATCTCGAGAAAAGTCAAGTTTAACCTCGAAAGAACGGACCAGAAATAAAGTAAAGAGGGTGTTTTAGTTATTTGCTGGTCCAGACGATACCCGCTCAAGTGTGTGTAACACACTTGCACACGTTTTTCTCCTGCCAGGTGAAGCTTCTTCTTCACCGTGAAGCATCACCCGACAGCCTTCTCCTTCTCCTGCAAGATGAAAAAAAAAATTCTTCTTTACACCTCGTTCTTTCTTCTGCCTGAAGCCCTTGAAGTTTCCCCTGCAGCTTCCTTTGCCGTGCCTCATTATCAGCTTCTGCAAAAAAATAAATAAACCTTACCTACTTTTCGCTCTGCATCATCTGCACCTTACCATCTGCTTCTTCGTTTCCTACCTTCTCCTGCGTTCCTTCAACCCAGTATTAAAAAAAAAAAGAAAAGAGGAAAAAAAAAAAGAAAAAAAAAACTACTACACACACACTCACCACCTCACCCGCTATCTCACTCCCTCTCCTTTACCTTTTCTTTTTTCTTTTTTTTTCCCATCTTCTTCTTCCTTTCTCCCGCACCCGCCGACACCATCCACCCCCCCAGCTCACGGCCGCGACGCGTCGTCCTCCCGCAGACAGCCTTCCCTTCATCTCCTTCTCCTCCTCCCACTACCGTTGCACCGCTGCCGTCCCGAGGAGCCGTCGACGCCGCCGGCATCGCGCGACCCGAGCGCTTCTCCTTCCTTCCTTCGTCCTGCCGCCACCGTCGACCTCGCCACCCCTGCACGCCGTCTAGCTGCCGCTGCTCAACCGTTCCCGCGCCTCGCCGTGCCGCTTTGTTCCGTGACGCCACCGCCCTGCAACTCAAGGTGAGCCTTGAGGAAGATGATGTGACCCGGTTTTTAAGGGTTGACCCGGGGTTGTTTCGGGTTGGGTCTGGTTATATGGTTGGGCTGGATTAAGGTGGGCTTGGGTTTTTTTGTGTTGATGGCTAGGCTGAGTGTGTGAGTTGGGCTTGGTTGATTCGGTTGGGCCTGCGAACTGGGTTTGGTTTGGCTGGCTGTTGGAATTGTTGAGCTTGCTGCATAGGCCTTCTGGGCACTGTGCAGTGGGCTGAACAGTACCAATTAGCCCAGTCCAAGTTTAAATAAAATATAATATAATAATAATAGGTAATAAAAATAAAATCTGTTTTGAAAAATTAAAATATGGAATATTTTGAAAATATAAAATAAAGAGGATAATTAATTTTATATATGGGAAATGTTTTGGAAAATATATGTATATGTAAATGATGCCAGCAAGATATTCGGAAAAAAATATATAAACAAGGTACACCGGAATAATAACCGGGAATAAGTATAGTATAGTATTTTGACGCAGGAATAATAGATAGTGAATTATGATGATAACGGGGTTCACTGGGACGTAACGGATCGGTTTAGTTTTATTTTTACGGTATAGCATCATCTGCATTTATGTGCATCTTATGTGAGTATGTGTTATTATTTGCCTTATAGGAGCCGATAACGAACAGTATCCCGAGGAACCGGAGCCAGGACAGTTTGAGGACTTTCAAGAGTAGGGAAATCGGCTAAGGTGAGGATGGATAAACTTTGAAATGTTGCACATGATACTGTGTTTGCTTTTCTGTGAATAATTTGCCTGATTGAACTACTGAGCCAAATGAGTTTGTTGTGGTATTATTGCTGTTGTGGTTGATTTATTGATTGTGGATTTATTGACATGATGAGAAAATTGGATAATTGGAAGTTGTGTTGACGACTTATTTGTCACTAGGAAAGTAGTGGTACGACTGGTAGGTTAGAGACTGTTTTGTGGTGGCTATGATCTGGTTACTTATGTTAAGCATGTCTATGCTTGGGATGTCTATCCCGTTATTATATTTTTGGGATGTCTATCCCTGGGTTACTATTTGGGATGTCGATCCCTGGATTGATCTAGCACCCAGAACATGTTAATAACCAGGTCTGACCTCTAGCTTGTCCAGTGACAGGGCCCCGAAAGATAAAATTTGACAATAATAAGCATTCTTTTGGTCTTGGCTCAGTTATTTGTCTTGTTGTTCCTTGTTATGATTTTGCTGGAATTTTACTTCAAAAGTATTATGTTGCCTGCATATTACTGTTTATCTTTCGTCGGTGAGCACTTCGGACTCACCCCTCGCCTGCGGGGTTTCATCCCGTAGGATGAGTTGCTCGTAGTACAGGTACGTGGTTCGGCCAGCTGCTGTTTCTACTCCACCAGACCCCGGATCCATACCTCCACTGCATCTCATTCTAAGTCTTCCGCTGCTGATATTTTATATATGATGTTGTATTATATGTTTCTGCTACTGCTGTTGTGGTTGGAATAATAGTCCCCGGGTTCGGGTGACGGATGATGTATTTGAGATTGCTTGTACTGTATTTTGTAATGTATGTGCTGTCTGCTACTGTAATAAGAACAGTTCTGGCACGTGTTTACTGTGTATGGTAAATACGGGTCGGGGCGTTTCATTTACAGTCCCGGTAAAAATAAAAAATTTTACCCGGGCTGTTACAGTCTACCCACCTTAAAAAGAATTTCGTCCCCGAAATTCCGTCTTATCCATGGGTCCTACCACGATAAGCTTCTGGCACACTCTGCCAGGTGTCCAACCTCAACCCGAGATACCGCTTATACCCTTAAGCGACATCTCATCCGCTTATAAATACCAAACCTCATGACTGGCATACTCACACACAGTCATGGACTCTCCACTGAGATCAAGGACTACCTCAGACTCCGAGAACAACAGCGACATCGGTGGCACGACTTTCCCGACAAGCTACGATGAAGAACCTCCGAAGAAGCGCTTCAAGACGAACATCGTCGGCCTGAAAGAGCACATGGTGGTCTCTCGAAGACGCCGGAAGAAGCGTGCTCCCAAAGAAGCTGAGGATCGAAAGGGCAAAGCGACGGCTGAAAGCAGCACTCCGCAGCAGTCTCTGACGCAGTTGAACGTCTCACTGAAGAAGATCAGCTCGGCGGTGGCGCAGATAGAACTGGCGTGCGCGGAGCTCTTCCCACACATGAAAAATGTCCAAAAACTTGTAAAAGATCTTGAGAAGCAAGTAACTTAATAGAGTACTTCTTCTCCTGTTGTAAACCGTTATAAAATATATAAAATAAATTTCCTTTTTAAATCAAAATTCTTATGTACGAAATCTTATGTTAAACGGAAAATTAAAACATCTCAAGGCAAAATAAAACTTAACAATTAAAATATAAAATTTAAACATTAAGAAATCAAAAATAAAACTCGTTTAACAAAATCAAAACAAAAAGGAATTAAAACAAAACACGTTTCATGCTCGGCGCCCAAATCGGTCATAAGCATCCTCGATCCCGAGAAACGTGACATACGGAGCTAACGGTGACGATCACGAGCACGTCCTGTGTCCCTCGAAAGAAACGTTCCCACTTGTTCACACATTCCGCATAAGCCAAAAACGTCTATCAGGTCTCGTATCTCTCCACGATGTCCAAACAGCGGTAAACTTGTCGCACATGCGCTCTACTCGAGGTACGGTCCCATCCGTCTAGCCTCAACGGTCATGAATGCATGTGATAAAAGATGCAAGAAAAATATAGAAAGCCATAGAAAGAAAGGACAAGGTAACCAGAGCGAAAGAAAATCATAAGAGGGAAAAAGGCTGAAAAACTCTGGCATGGTAGTCCGAAAAACGTGTAAGGTAACAAGGCAATAAATGAAAGCAACGGAAAATTTTCAAAAAGCAAATCTTGAAAATTGAAAACAGTAATCACGCTCCGCATACGAGTATAAAAGACGGAGCGGTGAGGAGTAAATCATCAAAAGCATTAAAAGCAAACAAAATGCTTAGAAAACAAAACCACAACGCTAAAAAACAAAATACCCACTCGTCCAAACACGATGCCTGCTCCATCTTCTGTTTTCTTTGTCGAAGGTGCCAATCTAAGCAGAAGGAATCGTCTGGCCTACAGCATGGTCAACGAGCATGCTGAAGAGCTACCGAACGAGCTCGGCAGGATGCCGCGTCTAGTCTTCGTCGACGAACTCTACTCGTCGCGGTTCTTCGTCACTCCAATGGAAGAGGTGTTCTTCCTAGAGGATCGCGGCACTCTGAGGACCTCCTACTACGGATCGACCAACTCCATCATGTTCTTCATCTCCGAAAGGCTTCAGGAGTTCAACCTGGAGTCCACTTGCCATTTCCTAGAGCAAGGTACCTACTACCAGCTCTCGATGACGGCTCAGAGCATGCTCAGAGTATCTCGTCTGCCCGTAACTTGGCCAAAGGCCCGACTGCTGGTGTGGAACTGCAGAGGAGTCGCTAGGCGTTCCCAGGAGTTCTCGCATACTCTGAGGGACCTGAAGAACCAATACAAACCGAACATGGTTCTTCTGACGGAGACCCAGTGGCAGCCTTAAGACTATCACGGTCTCATCCCACTCCGGTTCCCTCAAGCAAACCGGTTCGAGCTTCCTGGTCAGGACGGCAGAGGCGGCATGTGGTTCTCGTGGAGCGACAGCATCCAAGTCAACATCAACAACGACCCAACCAGCTTCAGGGTCAATGTCGTTCCGAGGCGTTAAAAGTATTTTTATTTTTATAAAATATCAAATATCAGTGTAATATTTCTCTTTGTAATATCAATATTAGCAATATTAATAATATTTGTTTTTTCGCTTATTTATGGCATCATTACCTCTTATGTGTATGTTCTGCGACAGCTGGCGTCCCTTGACTGGATCCATAATGCACTAACTAAATGATATAAAATAATAAACAATTGGAGCAAACTATGCAAACAAGACAACAAACACACAAAGACTCCCCAACAAGACCTAACGCCCGCTCCGCTACCAAAATGAAACGCCCTGACCTGTATTTACCGTACACAGTAAACACGTGCCGGAACTGTGACAACCCAACCAGACAAAACCCAGCATACAGTGTATACAACAATAACTCGGGCTCAACAGCCCAAAAATAATAACAACAATAACAACGTATTTGGCCCAAAGGCCCAATAATAGTAAAACAATGCACATCGGAAGACTTAACAACTCACATAAACACTGTATGCGACATAGATGCAAACTATGGATCCAAGTCCTGTCCAAGGGATAATGCCGCAGCCTGTCTGGAAATGCATTAAACCTGTACCACAAATAACTCATCCTACAGGATGAAAGCCCGCAGGTGAGGGGTGAGTCCGAAGTGCTCACTGACGAAGGAAAGACAATCAATATGCACACTATAAATCTCAAGGTCCAAAAAAGGCAAAAACCGCCAAACCAACAGACCCGACCCAAAATCGGTCCAAGACCAAAAGACTCAAATAAAATCCAATTTCCAATTTTATCTTTCCGGGCCCCGTCACGGATAAGCTAGGGTCGTACCAGGTTTTCAACGTGTTCCTGGTGCCAGATCAAAAAGAACCCGGGATCAACATCCCAATAACAAACTCAGGGATCAACATCCCAATTAAACCGGCATCAACATGCCCATCACAAGTAACCCAGATCATGGCCACCACAAAACAGTCTCAAACCATCCGGTCGTACCACTACTTACCAGGCGACAATCATAATACCGTCATTAAAATCAAATCACAGGGATCAACATCCCTAACCAAGATACCGGGATAGACATCCCATCCAAAATACCATGGATCGACATCCTTGTCACAATTTATTATTAATTTACTATACTTATTCCAAAAGACACAGAAAATCAACACGGGAATAAACATCCCCAAAACCAACTTGGGATAAACATCCCGACCACAATCAAGACAAATGTGACAAAAAATAGTGCAACAATCAACAAACATGATAACCGAGTAATACAGGCACATATTGAAGGAAATCCATCCTCACCTTGGCCGATTACTTAACTCCGGAAACAATGACCGGTCCGACGCCGGCTCCTCGGGAAACTGCCCGATATCCGAACCTATACCACAAAACAGTTTATACACATAAATGCACATAAGAGTTTGACATGATGCCAGTACTGCAAAATACACGCATCCCGATTACATAACCTTTTTTATTATCTTTTACCGAAAATATTTTACCGTACGTATATCCGAATATAATTTCGGTACCATACTTTAATTAAAACTCTTTTCAAAATATTTTCATAAAATAATATACCTTTTTCCAAAATAATAATTACCATAATTTAATTACTCAATATTATTATTTATCAGAAATATATATATATATATATTAATCATATGCTATATATGTTATTTTTCAAAAAATTATATATTCATAAAAGCTTATTTTGAAAATAAATACAAATTATTAAATAGGTACTTTTATTTTCTAAAGACAAAATGCATTTCCCGTAATGTAATTTCCTAAAGGAATTAGTTTTCCATGTATACATATTTTTGAATTATATTCATAGTGTATGTATATCAAAACTATCTACCAAGTATTAAATTTTCCAAAAGATACAAACCATACTCTGTATATATATATATATATACTTTCCAGAATATACATATTCCATAACATATTTATACATATATATTTCTCAGATTGTATTTATTATGTTTATCATTATTATTATTATTATTAATTAAATCCGGACTGGGCCAAATAGCACAGCCCATGTCCAAGCCCAAAAACTAAGTCTACAGATTCAACCATACCCACCACTAATGTCCAAGGTCTCAGGCCCAAGACAGCTGGCCCGAGTTCAAACCCAAGGGAGGTCCAACCCGGATGCACAAGACCCAGGCCCAGGCAGGAATTCGGGTCAGCACCACGCGGATCCGGGGCAGCTACCCGGGTTGTCCAACCCGCTTCTCCCTTGCGGTTGCAGGTCGTGGCGGCTACGGTTTCAGCTACCGACGGTGCGGACGGATCGAGGCAGACGGGCTGATGGCGAACAGCGCGAAAGGGAGGAGCTTCGTCGGTGGCGTCGCTGCTGGCGTCGGCAAAGCGAGAGAGAAGGAGGAGGCGGATCCGAGTCGGGTCTTCCTCGTCCAAGGTCGGTGGCGGCGTCTCGTCCAAGCGGCGGCACGGCTGGCTTGGCGACGGAGGGCGGCGCGACCACGAGCAGAAGAGGCGGCAGGGTGAGGGCGGTCGTTGGTGGTCTCGGCGGCGGTAGGAGGAAGGAGAAGAGATGCAGGGGAGGGGTCCGGCTCGGTGGCTCCTCTCCTCTCCTTTTTTTTTTATATATTTTTCCTATTTTCCTCTCTTTCATTTTTTTTCTTTTTCGATTCTTTTTTTTTTCTCTTATTTCTCTTCTTCTCCTCACGGTTTTTCTTTTCCAGTTCCCTTTTTTTTTTCTTTTTCTGTTTTTTTTCTTCTCTCTTTTTTTTCCTCTTCTTTCTTTTCTCTCTTTTTTTTTTCCACACTTTTCTTTTTCTTCTCCTCCTCTTCCCCATTTCCGGTTTTCCAACTTTTAAACTGTTTTTTTTACTGTTGACATGTGAGCTTCAATAATGCAATTATCTGGAGCGAGTCACCTTTTTTTTTTCTTTTTCTGTTTTTTTTCTTCTCTCTTTTTTTTCCTCTTCTTTCTTTTCTCTCTTTTTTTTTTCCACACTTTTCTTTTTCTTCTCCTCCTCTTCCCCATTACCGGTTTTCCAACTTTTAAACTGTTTTTTTTACTGTTGACATGTGAGCTTCAATAATGCAATTATCTGGAGCGAGTCTGGTCCGGACCAGAAAATAACTGATACCCCCTTAGTTATTTTTCGGTGTGATTTTTCGAGAAATTCCGAAACCCGAAAAATACCAACTTAGGCCCGAAAAATCCACGGAAAAATCACGAGCGCGGGAAAACTCTCGGTTTCGAAAAACGACTCCCGATTTACCTCGAATTAATTACCCAAGATTAATTCAACAGTAAATCACGGTAAAAAGACTTTTACAGTCCCGGTAAAAATCAAAAATTTTACCCGGGCTGTTACATTGTTTGGTTGGGTCGTTGCAGTTCCAGCACGTGTTTACTGTGTATGGTAAATATGGGCCGGGCGTTTCTTTTTGGTAGCGGAGCGGGCGTTAGGTCTTGTTGGGTTGTCCTTATGTGTTTGTTGTTCTTGTGCATAGTTCGCTCCATTTGTTTATTATTTTATATCATTTTAGTTAGTGCATTGTGGATCCAGTCAAGGGACGCCAGCTGTCGTAGAACAAACACATAAGAGGTAAATGATGCCATAAATAAGCAGAAACATAAATATTATTAATATTGCTAATATTATTATTACATTGATAGTTTTATAAAAAAAGACATTCATCGCCTTGGAACAACGTTGACCCTGAAGCTATTGGGGTCATAGTTGATGTTGACCCTGATGCTGTCGTTCCACGAGAACCACATTCCACCTGCGTTGTTCTGGCCAGGAAGCTCGAACCGGTTGGCTGGAGGGAACCGAAGTGGGATGAGACCGTGATCGTCTTCAAGCTGCCATTGGGTCTCCGTGAGAAGAACCATGTTGGGCTTGTATTGGTTCTTCAGGTCCCTCAGGGTACGCGAGAACTCCTGGGAACGCCTACCAATTCCTCTGCAGTTCCACACCAGTAGTCGGGCCTTTGGCCAAGTTGCGGGCAGTCGAGTCACTCTGGGCATGCTTTGGGCAGTCATCGAGAGCTGGTAATAGGTGCCTTGGTCCAGGAAATGGCAAGTGGGCTCCAGGTTGAATTCCTGAAGTCTTTCAAAGATGAAAAACAAGACGGAATTGGCCGAGCCATAGAAGGAGGTCCTCAGGGTGCCTTGGTCCTCTAGGAAGAATGTCTCTTCCATGGGAGTGACGAAGAATCTGGAGGAGTAGAGTTCGTTGACGAAGACCAGATGGGGCATCCTGCCGAGCTCGTTCGGTAGTTCCTTTGGACGCTCGTTGATCATGTTGTAGGCCAGTCGGTTTCTCCTGCCTAGGGAGGCACCTTCGACGAAGAAGACGGACGAAGGAGCAGGCATTTTGTTTCGACGCGTGGTGTTTTGTTTTCTGAACGTGGTGTTTTCTTTGCCTGAGGATTTTGTTTTCTCTTGGATGCTTTGTGGTTTTTGCTTTCCGTTGTTTTGCCTTTTATAGAAAAATGTTTACCGTTTTGTTTTTTTTTTCCAAAGTTTAGACCCCACCTATCCCCGGGAAGGTCTAAAGGATTTTTCGGTGATGGGAAAAGCAGATTCCCTTCACAAAGCTCCAAACTGTTTTCATTCTTCAAGGTGTTGCTTTTTTGAAAATTTTGCCATTGCTTCATTTATTACTTCATCACTTTACATGTTTTTTGGGTTACAAACGCAAGTGTTTTTCAGCTCTTTTCCATCTTACGATTTACTAACGCCCTGGCTACCTTGGCATTTCTTTTTATGATTTTTCTATATTTTCCTGCATTTTTTATCACATGCATCCGTGACCGTTGAGGCTAGACTGATGTGTGACAAGCTTACACCTGTTCGGACATCATGGAGGGATACAAGACTTGACAGATGTTTTTGGCTCATGCGGAAATTGTGAACAAGTGCATAACGTTTCTTTCGAGGGACATAGGACGTGTTCGTGACGTCATCGTCGCCTTGCGAGTTAACGGGTGTCTTTTCCTTGAGGGTAGCAGACGTCACCGTTAGTTGTGCGTGTTACGTTTCTCGGGATCGAGGATGTTTACGACCGACCTAGAGTGCCGATCATGAAAACATGTTTTTGTCTTAACTTCTTCATGTTTTGGTTTTGTTAAACGAATTTTGTTTTTAATTTCTTTATGTTTGATTTTATATCCTTATTGTTGCTTTTTAATCTGCTTTGAGATGTTTTGTTTTTCTGTATAACTCGAGATTTCGTAACATAAGAGTTTTGATTTTTTTTTAAAAAAGCTTATTTTATTTATTTCATAACGGTTTACAACGGAGAAGAAGTACTCTAAGGAGTTACTTGCTTCTCGAGATCTTTTACAAGCTTTTGTATGTTCTTCACGTGGGGAAAGAGTTCCGCGCATGCGAGTTCTATCTGCATCACCGCCGAGCTGACCTTCCTCAGTGAGACGTTCAGCTGGGATAGCGTCTGCAGTGGAGTGCTGCTTTCAGCCGTTGCCTTGCCCTTCCTATCCTCAGTTTTCTTGTTGGCACGCTTCTTTTGCTGTCTTGAGGAGACCACCACATCTTCCTTCAGACTGATGGTATCTGTCTTGAACCGTTTCTTGGGAGGTTCTTCATCGGAGCTTGTCGGGAAAGTAGTACAACCGATATAACTGTTGTTCTCGGAGTCTGAGGTAGTTCGAGATCGGATTGGAGAGTCCATGGCTAAGAGTGAGTGTCTTAATTATGAGGTTCGGTTTTTATAAGCGGAGGAGATGTCGTTTAAGGGTATAAGCGGGTATCTCGCGTTGAGTTTGGACACCTGGCAGAGTGTGCCAGAAGCTTATCCTGGTAGGGCCCACAGATAAGACGGAATTTCGAGGACGAAATTCTTTTTAAGGTGGGTAGACTGTAATAGCCCGGGTAAAAATTTGGATTTTTACCGGGACTGTAAAAGTCTTTTTACAGTGATTTACCGAATGAATTAATCTTGGGTAATTAATTCAAGGTAAATCGGGCGTCGTTTTTCGAAACGAGGCTTTTCCCGCGCTTGAGATTTTTCCGTGGATTTTTCGGGCCTAAGTCGGTATTTTTCGGGTCCCGGAATCCTCAGATAAATCACACCGGAAAATAACCAAGAGGGTATCAGTTATTTTCTGGTCCGGATCGGACTCGCTCCATAATGCAGACAAGCTGCATTATTGAACGTTCACAGGTTGTACAGTTCATTCACAGTTATAAAAGAGGCAAAAGAGAAGAGAAAAAGAGAAGAAGAAAAGAGGAAGAAAGGAGAGGAAAAAAAGAGAGGAAAAGGAAAAAAAAGAGAGGAAAAGGAAAAAAAAGAGAAAGAAAAAAAACAGAGAGAAAAAAAAGAAAAAAAAGGAAAAAAAAGAAAAAAAACACAGAAGGAAAAAAAAAATCGAGAGAAGGGGAAGAAAAAACAAAATAAGAAAAAAAGAGAAAAGAAGAAAAAAAAATTGAAATCGGAAAAAAGAAAATAAGAAAATGGAGAAAAATGGAAAAAAAGGAGAGGGACACTGTTCATCGTCACCCTCCCCTCTCGGGTTGCTTTTCACCCGTAGCGTCTCCGCGCCGCCTCTCGACACACCGCCGCCACCATCGAGCTCCCCTCACCGTCGCCTTTCGACCGCCGCTGACCCCGTGCTCTTCCGCCTGCCGACATGCCGCGACGCGCCGTTGACCCGTCTGCAGACCCGCGGATCCGCCTCCCTACCTTGCTGCCGCCGCGCCTCGCACCGCCACCTGCAGCCGCCAACATCTCGACGAGCACTCGCATCCCCGACGACGCTCCTTCCCTCGCACGAGACGGCTGCAGCCGACGTCAAGAAGGCCGAGTTCCCCACCAAGCAGCCGTCGTCGTCGAAGGTGAGCAGAGGTTGAGGACGACCCGATTAAGGGTCACCGGGTCGGGTTAGGGCTGCACAGGTTGGGTCAGCACGGGATGGGTCTGGGTTTGCTACTGGACCTCCTTTCTGGGCTAGCTGGGTAATTGTAAGTTGCGTTCTGGGCCTTGGACCTTGGGCCTAAGGCTGGTGTTTGTGGGCTAGGTGTTGGGTTGGAATAGTAACATGTTAGGTTGGGTTGTGGGCTATGAGATTTGGCCCAACCCGATTTTTATTAAAAAAATAATAATGAAATATAATAAATTTAAACTGAAAATATATATATATAAATATATTATGGAATATGTATTTTCTGGAAAATATATATATAATGTATGGTTTATATCTTTTGAAAAATTATTAATACTTGTAAATAGTTTTATATATATATACACTATGGATATATTTCAAAAATATATGAACAACTAATTTCTCTAGAAAATTATATTATGGAAAATAATAATCATGGAAATTTTATGATTTAATTCTTCTAGAAATTGGTTTAATATTTTCTGAAAAGTAATATAATTATATAGTATATGATTATATCCTTTGCAAAATTACTATATAGTAACTATTTTAGAAAAGAATACATACACTACAAAATATTTTGAGTATAAGCATACTTTATATATTTTTTTAAGGAAAATTATGTTATAGTAATTATACTTTTGGAAAGTATAATTAATTTATGAAAATATTTTGAAAAGAGTTTTAATTAAAGTATGGTACTGAAATTATATTCGGATATACGTACGGTATAATATTTTCGGTAAAAGATGATAATAAAGGATATGAACTGAGATGGGTTTATTTCGCAGTTTTGGCATCATAGCATACCGATTATGTGCATTTATGTGAGTATATGTTGTTTTGTTGTATAGGTTTTGATATCGAGCAGTTTCCCGAGGAGCCGGCTTTGGACCGGTCATTTTCTTCAGAGTTGAGTAATCGGCTAAGGTTAGGATGGATTTCCTTCGATATGTGCCTGTATTACTCGGTTGTTGTATTTGATGATTGTTGCACTGTTGATTGTTGCATTTGTTGTGGTTTGTTTCGGGATGTTTATCCCATTGTCTTGATTGTTGTCGGGATGTTTATCCCAGTATCTTGATTGGTTTTTGGATGTTTATCCTTGTATCTTTTTGGTATTAAGTATAATGGAATAAATAATAAAATGTGATAAGGATGTCGATTCTCGGTTTGGATGGATGTCTATCCCGATATTTTGGTTAGGGATGTCAATCCCTGTGATTTGGTTTTGGATGATGATAATATAATTGTCACGTGGTAAGTAGTGGTACGACTCGATGGTTTAAGACTGTTTTGTGGTGGCCATGACCTGGGTTACTTGTGATAAGCATGTCTATGCTTGGGATGTCTATCCCGTGATTATATTTGGGATGTCTATCCCTGGGTTCTATTTTTGGGATGTCGATCCCTGGGCTCTTGGTTTGGTCTGGCACCCAAAATATGTTGAGAACCAGGTTTGACCCTAGCTTATCCGTGACAGGCCCGGAAAGATAAATTGGAAATTGGATTTTTATTTGAGTCTTTTTTATCTTGGAACAGTTTTGGGCGGTTTTTGCTTGTTTTCGACTTTAGTAATTTATAGTGTTGCATATTGATTGTCTATCCTTCGTCGGTGAGCACTTTGGACTCACCCCTCACCTGCGGGCTTTCATCCCGTAGGTTGAGTTATTTGTGGTTCAGGTTTGATGCATTCCAGACAGGCTGCGACGTTATCCCTTGGACAGGACTCGGATCCATAGTTTGCATCAGTGTCGCATACAGTGTCTTTGTGAGTTATTAAGTCTTCCGTTGTGCTATATATTGCTATTGTTGGGCCATTGGGCCGATTATGATGTTATTGATGATCCCGGGTTCGGGTGATTTGTTTTGTTGTTGGGCCGAAGGGTCAGATTTCTGATGTTTTTATTTTGGGCTGTTGAGCTCGAGTTTCTGTTGTATACACTTTATGCTGGGCTTTGTTTGGTTAGGTCGTTGCAGTTCCGGCACGTGTTTACTGTGTATGGTAAATACGGGTCGGAGCGTTTCAGTTTTATTGTTTTTCAACAATTATTGTCCATCCTAGTTGTTGTTGAGAACATATAAATAAATATTTTTATATTAATTATTTTCTTGAGAAGAATTTATATATATTGTAAACAAAGTTTTATTTTTGATAATTTAGACAAGCATACACATTAATAACTTTTTGTATAGTAATACTTAAATTGAATTTTTTTAACGATATTTTATTTTTATTTTCATGATATTCTAAATTATATAATTTAAAATATTAAATTATATATTTAATAAAGAGAAAAATTTCTATTAATTTGTTAAGGATTTATATTAACCGTTATCAGATAACGATATTTGTTAATGTTCGTGACATTCTAAATTATATAATTTATAATATTAACTTATATATTTAATAAAAAAGAATAATCCTATTAATTTATTGACTTTTATATTATAAGAGAGTTTTTATAACAGACTTGTAATTTTTATAAGTATTCAAGTTCTTTTTTGGTTGTTATGTTTTTATAGTAATTGTTCTTTAATTACTGTTATTTGTTTATTATTCTTGTATAATCTAATGGAATAAGAATTGTTCAGAATAGCTTTTTGTTTAGCAATCCTTAAAAGTGAATTTAAATATGAGCCTTGGTGCAAGTCGATTCAAAGAAGAGAAAGAAATTGTGATTTTTTTTTCTCTCCTTTTGATTTCAATTATTTTTTATTTTTAATAAAATTAAATAGTGAAGATAATTGTGCCACGTTTTTTTTTTCTTTTAAGAAGTTTTCTTACAATTGGCAAATCACCAAGTGGACGGAAACTTAAAAACTGATTTTTGTTTTTTAAACAGATCCAATTTGCCATTGGATGGTCAAGGACTCACTTTGGGATTAAAAAAAGACTGATCCAATTTCACATCTTAGGGATTTTTTTAATTTTTTTTAAAAAACTGATTCAATTTGTTGTTAGTTGAATAGTTTTTAAATGACTATTATGCCATTAATTATAATAGAAAGAGAAAGGTATTTTTGTATTTCAATATCTATAGTATAGATATAGATAAAAAGGCATTGGAGGCAGGGGCGGATCCAGGATTTACGAGTAGAGGGGGCCAAGTTTATATACAATTTTTTTCGGATACTCATCGAGTGTATATATGAAAAGTATATATTATATTTTTTTAAACATAATAAAATATAATTTTAGAATTTAATTAAATAAAAAAATTGTAACAGCCCAGGTAAAAATTTCATTTTTACCGGGACTGTTTAAGTTAATGTACAGTAATTTACCAATAATTTTTAATCTTGGGTAATTAAATTATGGTAAATTGAGTATTGGATTCCGAAACCGAGCATAGTCCCATGCTCGGGATTTTTCTGCGGATTTTACGGACCAAAGTTGGGATTTTTCCGGGTCCGGGAATCTTCGGAAAAGCCGGGATTATTCTCGAATTATCGGACCGGAAATAAGATAAGTGGGTATACCGGATATTTTCTGGTCCAGGTGGGTCACACTTCACATGCAGCATAGTAACTGCATAATTGAAGTTCAATTATTCAGCCGCCAATTCCTATTCAGCCTGTGAACTACCTATTATACTTGTGATAAACCAGTGACTTTTGTTGCCTATTTTAAATCACCTCTTCTGCATATCTTCATCATCATCCCTTCTCTTTTTCCCCTGCAAAAAGAAGAAAAAAAAAAACAAACAAACATACACACATCCCAGCAAAACTACGTCGTTTTGCAACAACCCTTCTTCCCTCTTCTCCTCTTTTTCCTCTCTTCTTCCTCCTCCCTTACCTCTTGCCGCCGCCAACCACCACACCATCCGAGCCGCCATTGACCACCACCACCTGCACCAGCCGCGTCGCCATCTTTCTCTTCTCCTCCCCTCTCCTTTCCTCTCTTCCACCTCCGGCACCGAGCTCCTCTCTACTCTTCCTCTTCTCCTCTTCGCCACGACCCGACGGCGACCCGAGAGGGTCGGACACCACCTGCAACTGCCGGCTGCAACGACACCGCGGCACGCCGTCACCATCGCGCTTCCCTCCCTGCGTTGCTGCCGTCCCGCGTTGCCTCGCCATCCGCCGCTCGCCCCGACGCGCCGCCACCCGTGAAGACAAGGTGAGCACGACCCGTTTGGTTGCTTCGTGGGTCGGGTCAACCCGCATATTAGGAACCGGGTTAGAAGATGTGGGCTGATTAGGTTGAGTGGGCTGAGACCGCGGGCCTAGGCTGACCACGCATGGGCTTCGGGCTGCTGGGCGCGGGCCTGACCCTGGGCTGCTGCGCCTGGGCCGGCTGGCTCCTGCTGTGGTCTGGGCTTCGCTTGGGCCTTGGGCTGGGTTTGGACTTGGCCCAGCCCGATTTAAAAAAAAAAATAGAAAGAAAATAAAATCTGGGAAAGAGAAATAAAATGTAAGAAAATAAAAATGAGGTTTGAAAAATATATTATGGAATGGAAAATAAATATTTTGAGGAAGTAATTTTGGGAACTAATATCTGGTATGGAAGAAAAATAATAATTTGAAGAAATAATATTTTGGAAAGTACATACCTAGGGAATAAATTTTGGAAAGGGTATTATCAAGGTAGTAAAATACCAGAATAGTACCCGGGTATAGGAAAAAGTATAGAAGGGTATTTTTGACACTTAAAATAAATGGTGAATGATGATAATAATGGAAATCAATCCGGGAGAGTATCCGAGCCGAGTTTATATTTAATTTACGGTATACAGTATTAGCAAGGCATTTGCATACCATCTTATGTGTGCATATTATTTGATTGATATAGGAGTTGATAACGAACAATTTGCTGAGGAACCGGACTTGGAACTTGCTGGACAATTTCATAATTGAATATCGACTAAGGTGAGGATGGATAACCCTTGTTATGTTGCCTGTAATACTTTGTGTGCTTTGTTGCTCGATTGAACTGCTGAGTTGTTGATTGTTGGCTGAATATCTGCTGTGGATATTGTTGTTGCTTTTGGACTGTGATATTGATTCTGTGGATATTATGCTGAGATTGATGTTGAACTATTGACTGTGGGAATTGAGAAAAAGAAATTGGAATATGAAATTGGATTTGGAATTGATTTGAGATGTTGTTATCATTGTCATGTGGAAAGTAGTGGTACGACCCGATGGTTGGAAATTAATTTTGGGATGCTATGGTCGGTTACTTGGTTTGTTGGCTTGTTGCTTGTGGTTAGGGTATACCGAATACCCAGTGGCTCGGATATGCCGAATATCCACAGTGGCTCGGATATGCCGAATATCCGCAGTGGCTCAAATATGCCGAATATCTGGTTGGCATGACGTCGCCTGAGGTTGGGGTATACCGAATACCCAGTGGCTCGGATATGCCGAATATCCGCGGTGGCTCGGATATGCCGAATATCCGGTTGATCTGATATGTGGATTGGTTCTTGACCTAGCATCCGGAATTAATTAATAACCAGGTACGACCCTAGCTTGTCCAGTGACGGGGGCCCGGAAGATAAAATTGGTAATAATAATTAAGCATTCTTTTGACCTGGGTTCAGTTGTTGAGATATGTTATTGCTTGTCTGTGATTGCCTTTAAGTATTACGGTTGCTTGCATATCACTGTTTATCCTTCGTCGGTGAGCACTTCGGACTCACCCCTCGCCTGCGGGGTTTCATCCCGTAGGTTAAGTTGTTTCCGTAGTTCAGGTACGACGTTCGATGGCTGCTGCTTTCTTCTCCACCTGACCCCGGATCCATACCACCGTTGCATGTGCATAAGTCTTCCGCTGCTATTCTATTGCTTATGATGCTGTACTACATTTCCGCTGCTGTGTGATATATGATGCTATATTGCTGAATTCCTGTGATATATATTACTGATACTATCTGCTGTTGCTGTTGAGCACTGTGTTTGGATTGAATAATGGTCCCCGAGTGTGGGCGACAGTTGTATTTGATGGTTTGCTGTTGTATAATATTTGCACGTTGTACTGTCTGTTCTATCAATATGAATGGTTTCGGCACGTGTTTACTGTGTTACGGTAAATACGGGTCGGGGCGCTTCAAAAATTATGATATAAAATCAAAGAATTAGAATTAAAAAATTATATTCTAAATCATAGTTGTAAAGGTTAATCATTAATGGTTAGCCATGAATTTTTAATTGATATTGCACAAATGTATGAAATAATTGAATCGTGGGCAAAAAAATATATATTAAATTTGATTAGTAAAATATTTCTGAAATTAAATTTAAAGTTATTAAAATATTTCACAAAAATAAAAATAATAATGTAATATGTTTTCAACAAGAATTTAATTAGATAATTTGTTTTTTAATTTAAATTTTCAATAAAAAACATAATGATTTGACAAAAAGTGTTATACAAAATTTACAGTAAATTTATTAACATTGTTTCTCTAGAATTGATCCTTATTTATAGAGATATTGAAACGCCCCGACCCGTATTTACCGTACACAGTAAACACGTGCCGGAACTGTGACAACCCAACCCAAAAAGAAACCAGCATACAGTGTGAACCACAATAACTCGGGCTCGACAGCCCATAATAATAAACATCAATAATAATAAAACCGGCCCAATGGCCAAATAATAGAAAAACTATGCACAGCGGAAGACTTTATAACAAACCGGGATAGACATCCCAAGCATAGACATGCTTATCAAGTAACCCAGATCATGGCCACCACAAACAGTCTCTAACCATCCGGTCGTACCTCTACTTACCACGTGACAATTATATTACCGTCATTAAAAACCAAACTCAGGGATCGACATCCCTAACCAAAATACCGAGGATCGACATCCTCATCACAATTCATTAATTATCCATTTACTTATTCCAAACGACACAGAAAATCGACACGGGGATAAACATCCCAAAAATACCAAACAAGCACCGGGATAAACACCCCGAAACCAACCACATAATACTCAACAATGCAACAAGCAACAAAACACAATATACCGAGTAATAAGGCACATATTGAAGGAAATCCATCCTCACCTTGGCCGATTACTCAACTTCGGAGACAATGACCGGTCCGACGCCGGCTCCTCGGGAAACTGCCCGATATCCAAACCTATACACAAGACAATATATACACTCACATAAATGCACATAATCGGTACTACGATGCCAATACTACGAAATATACCCATCCCGGTTACATGTCTCTTATTTATTATCTTTTATCGAAAATAATTTACCGAACGTTTTTCCGAATATAATTTCGGTACTATACTTTAATTAAAACTCTTTCAAAATATTTTTCATAAAGTAACTATAATTTCCAAAATATTAATCTCCATAATTTTTCCAGAAAAATAATAAGCTATTTATAATGTCTAGAAAATATCTATAGCATTTATCTTTACTAAATATTTATACAATTTAATTTTCCAACAAAAAATATAATTAACTTTAATTTACAAAGTACACATATATATAATTTCCATAACCATAATTTCCAGACGAAAATAATATGCATATTAATTTTCCAGAATTTATTTCAAGGTACATATATATTTTCCAATTAATAATAGTTTTCCTAAACAAAACTTAATTATTTATCAAAGTAATTATATCTATATTTTCCTGAAAATAACAGAATTAAATTTTCCATAATTTTCTCAAAATATATATAATTTTTTTTCCAAAATTGAATTCCAGAATATTAATAAAAGTATATATATAATTTGTTGTTTTTTTTTTT
>JAKUCV010006007.1:127753-144815 GCA_028386065.3 Turnera subulata
CACCGGCTGCCTCCTTCCTTTATATACTGAAAATTCACTATTTAACATGTGAATTATCAATAATACAATTCGTCCTCATTACGGGCGAATCCGATCCGGACCAGAAAATAACCGATACCTCCTTAGTTATTTTCCGGTGTGATTTTCCGAGAAATTCCGAAACCCGAAAAATACCAACTTAGTTCCGAAAAATTCACGGGAAAATCACGAGCGCGGGAAAACCTTCGGTTTCGAAAATCGACTCCAGATTTACCTTGAATTAATTACCCAAGATTAATTCAACAGTAAATCACGGTAAATAGACTTTTACAGTCCGGTAAAAATCCAAAATTTTTACCCGGGCTGTTACAGATATGTATTATCTAGTGGTTAAATGAATTTTAAAAAGTAAACAATATAAAATAGGTAAATTTTGCATATAAAATAATGGTAAGTTATCAATGCTTTAATTATTTCAAAATGCTCACAGTAATTTTGGAATGCTCAAATAAAGATTTGGACAATGATAAATAAATTTAGGTTAAAGAAGTGATAACTTAAAAATATGTATAATTTTTACAAAATAAAATGCAAAATTACTATTTTACCCTTAGTCATTTTCCAAATTTTAGGGAGGGCTTGCCCCCCTCCCTGCCCCTTAATGGAGGTGTCATCGTCCCTCTTTCAATCTAGGCCCCGGGGATTTCCAGTTATATCATGGTACTATTAGACTTTCTTCACGGGAGAGACTGTCTATCAAGGTGCAACATGCACCCTAACCTTGAGTATAAACCCAGAACCCATAACCTTGAGTATGAACAACAACATACTAGCCACTAAACCACCAATTAATTTTTGGAATAAAGTGTTTTTTCATCCTTGTATTAGACCTCAAAGTTGGAAGTCATCCCTCTATTAGATTTTGGCTTGTTTTCGTCCCTCTATTTGTGTCTTATTTTCATCCCTGTGTTCGCTTTTTTGGCCTATTTAGAAGGATGAAAACAAGCCAAAACCCATAGACAGAGGGATGAAAACAGACCAAAACCAATATAAAGATGACTTTCAACTTTATGGTGTAACACAAGGACGAAAGAAGGCTTTAATCCATTAATTTTTGATATACCATCATTATAACAAATAATATTGAATATAGGGGACAACGAGGATCCGCCCTTTAATATAATCAAATCTTTAATTAAGTTCACAACTAATTGAATTTTGGAATTCCTACCATAAAATTTCTCCACCTTAAAGAATTATTGATTTTATACACGGATTGAGTTTTTTGTTTATAACGAATGACGTTAAATAAGGAATCTTGATACAAGGATGCTGAACAAGCAAACGTCAGGCAAGAAGACTGGACTCAGTTTTCTTTGATCTTTCAAAATGGGGCCAAAGAATCAGAGGCATCCCATTACCATACACCAAAACTCTACTCCTAAAAAT
Organism: Turnera subulata; assembly: GCA_028386065.3. Taxonomy (NCBI): domain Eukaryota; kingdom Viridiplantae; phylum Streptophyta; class Magnoliopsida; order Malpighiales; family Passifloraceae; genus Turnera; species Turnera subulata. The sequence continues at coordinate 129,182 of JAKUCV010006007.1, forward strand.
TAGTACAATACTAAAGACTGGTGGTGACCTTATCCACATTAGTGAAGAAAATTTTCAAGATGAAGCCATATAGTGAGAAATCTAAAACGTAAATTCCAACTGACTTCCAGCCTTTTAAAGATGTCATTAGCACAAACAAGAAGTACTAAGAGGACAATATATCAATAGATAGATATAGATATAGAAATACACATTGTATGGCTATTTTCAGTTTTTTTAGTCACACTGGTTAATTTGAATGTATAACTTTTAGTGTGGCAACGTAACTAATATTAACAAAATAAAATATTTTTATTTTTTTATTGGAAATTTTGGGGTTACCAGCGATTTGGACTCCCTTACCTCGAGATTTCAATCCTCTAAACTTTACACATGTATGATTTGTTTTGATATTTTCATTTTCTTTTAGAATTGGATTTGGACTCTTATTTACCATGTCATCGGCCAAGTTTGGGTGAGTTTGGGTTTGCTGATTAGCCTCAACAATTATCCTATACACCTACTTTCACGCGCAAACGGACCAGTAATTAAGCTAAAAAATGTTCTGCCTTGTATTTATATTTGTATTTGTATTGGGTTGGGATAAAGAAGAAATTAATTAACCATCAAACCTTATCATCTAGGTTATCAATATATATAAAGGAGAGCGTTACTTTTTTCTTCAAAGCCGTGAGCTTAAGTATTCTTGACTCTATTCAAAAAGCAAAAACTCGATTAGCTTGAAAAAAAAAAAAAAAATCTAGAGAGAGCGTTAAGAGATGGAGAAGGAGCGCAATGGAGGAGGAGGGGGAGAGGAGGACAGATTGAGCCAATTGCCTGAGGAAATTTTCCTCCATATCCTCAGCTTTCTGGACGACAAATCTCAGTTTCGAACTTGCTTGCTGTCCAAGCAATGGCTAAAACGCTGTTCGTCCTTTGTTAAGGATATGTGCATCGACGCCACTCGTTACGAGGGCAGGTCTTTGAATGGCAAACTCATGGACCCTTTTAACGAGATTCTCAAGATTCGCAGGTTTCGGTTGACCCGTAAGGCTACGAGAGTGTTTCCAATAGATGAGGTTATCCATTTCCTTATAGATCGTCACGTTGATTGCCTTGTGCTAGATTACGTTGAATATTTCCTTGTGATAGATTCGGATTTGACGATGGAAAAAAAATATTACTACTGGATGGCCAACAACCATTTGGCATTTTTCAAACCAATTCCGCCTCGCCTCTCCATGCTTCGCTATTTGAAGACCTTACACCTTAAGGGTATTAATTTGGATGTAAGTTATGCTGGTGATCTGCCGCCCAATTTAAGGAGTTTGGCCATGGTAAAGTGCAAAATCCCTGTGACAACTCTCTCCCGCCGCACTTGTCCCAAGTCGTTGAACGAGTTATGGCTTGTGGAGTGTGAAATTGTGGTTTCTAGATATGCTGCACTACCCGATGCAAAATTAGAATTGGGACCCCGACTTGCCAAACTTATTATTGAATCCACCAAATTCCCATCCGATACCCAAATCTCAGCACCAAATCTTGAAATTTTCAAGCTTCTAAAACACTCTATACATGGGAATTCCCCTCTTGTTCAACATGTTCAGCTTGATGCATCATTGGGTTTTGTTGCCATAGATCCAAACAAACATCCTCCATTTTTGGATTGTGTTCCAAGCAAAAATCCAGGCTTGCTAGAACACTCTATACATGGGAATTTCCCTCTTGTTGACTTCCCGTCTCTAAAACATGCTGAGCTTGATGCATCTTTGGATCTTGTTGACCACCCCCTACATCCAAGCAAGTATCCGTGCTTGCTAAAATTGTTGCAGGGGTTACACAATGCTAAATTTGTTTCATTGTCTTCCACAATCATCAAGGTTGGTTTCTCAAATTAATTTCTTTTTCCTTTGCGTTATAATTATAAATATGATTGCAAAATTCGGTTTAATTAATGTCACGTTTGTATATATTTGTCTGGCATCAATCTTTCCATATTTAATTCCGTTTTCTCCTTTGTGTTATAGTTACAAATATAATTGCAAATTCAATTTAATTAATGTCACATTTGTATATATTTGCCTGGCAGGTTTTATCAATGTCTACAAATGTGGAAGTGTATGATCAGTCTTCCCCCTTTACTAGCTTGGAATCCTTAAGACTTGGAGTGAATCCTGAAGAAGGATCATCAATCCCAACGAAAATAATGACTTACTTACTTGGAGGCTCTCCTTCTTCAGCTACTTGTTACTTCGACCCACTTTTGGTCTTTAATTGTGATATCACAGACCCCTTCCCTCCTCCTCCTCCTGCAGCTACTGATTATCTTGACCCACTTTTGGTATTTGATGATCCCTCATCCTCCTCTGTCGAGGAGCCTTTCACATCGTTTGTTCGGGTCTTACCAGTCTCCCCATCAGTTCGTAGTGAATAACAAATTTATTTATCTTTCGTTTAACCATCTCCTTTCCAGTTTTTTTTTTTTTTTCGGAATCTCCTTTCCAGTTGGTTGATTCCTTTTCTAGCTTTATTATCACAATGTATGTATGTTTGGAGTTTAAGTCAGATACTATCGATCAATGAACTTAATTTGGTTTTACAATATTTTCTTCAACGATATATTTGTGAACTACCACGTCCGCCGTGACCTTTTTTTACTATATTTATTCAAATAATAATAAAAAAAACTAGCTAGCTAGTCAACAGAGAGAGAGAAAAATTCCAAATCAGCAGGGTATAAATTAGTTTTTTTTTTCTTTTTTGAGATGACTTTTGGTAGCAGCGTACAATTTTAAGGGTAAATGGACTCTATATTATCCAGCAGGCATTCTTATTCAACTAATTTTTCTTCTAAATAACATTACAGTCAAAATCTGCAGGGAGACAAATCTGTCAACCCTAATTCCACCATCTATTACTTACGAACGCAAAACAATATTCCATCCCACAATCCTTATTTTGAGTGTAACTTGCTGATATCCAGGTTTTAGTTAGTCAAGTTAGTTAATTACGAGAATTAACAAACCCTTTGCTTAAGTATTTTTATAGGAAAGAAAAAGAAACATTGAATGGGGAAAAGTTAGGAGCAAAAAAACTGGAAGTTCTTACTAGAAAAGTTGTAAGTAAAACTGATGTGTTTCCAAGGCAAAGTAGATGGTTATTTATAATAGCTCCTTGCCTGGTTTGTTCCACAAAAAATCTGCAAGCTACCTGACTTACTCACATAACAAGCTAATTTGACTAATTAAAACTTTCAGATCACGGCTTCCTTTCTTTCAAACTGTAGCACCCCCTTTTTTGAGAAATTTGCTTTCAGTAAATTTTTTTTTGAAGTGATGGTGATTTTTCGTAATTTTTAACGGGATTATTTTAATTTTACTACGGAATTTTCAACTTCAAAAATTATTCCACCATTAACCGAACATCAGTTCTCAATTTTAAGAGTTGCTCGAAGTTCTAGAGAATTTAACAAAATTTTCGAGCCTAGGATGAATTTTCGGGCTCAGGATGGACTTATGAAAAGACGAAAAGTGAACCTGGTAAAGGACAAATCAATGATAGTTATAGGGACAATTTGGTCATTTTGTAGTCAGGAAACTTAATCCCAGCATGAAATTCTAAACTGGCCATTCCTGGAATGCCATGTGGCCGCAGACTCCTCCTCTTTCCGAAAAAGAGAAGAAACAAAAAAAAACACACACACACACCCAAGGCTGTTAAAAACGAGTTTTTATGTAAACTCGAAATGGTCTAGTAAAAAACGTAACGTAAAAACGAAACGTAAGATCGTAAGAGTCCACAAAATTTTAATTATTATTATTAAATAGAATAATTAATAATAATCATCAAAAAATATTCATTGTGATCAAAATTCAACCTAAGTATGGACTCTAAAATAAATAATTGGGAGGAATGGCGTCCATTTGCTACACACAATTATTTATTTATTAGTAATGAATTTTTTTTAGAATATTAGTATTCAACTTAACGATTTTTCAAACAATCTATATATCAATATACTATATAAAAGCACCAACTCTAGAAAAGCCAGCAAATTGACCCAATTATCCTTCATTAATTGATTGGGATGATATGTCATACAATACTGAATGACATGTAGTTTGTTATTATAATTAAGCGTGTTAACTTTTTTTTACTCATTCTATTGGAAGACATGTCACACAATAATGAATGACATGTAATTTCTTATTATAATTAATTAAACATGTATAAAAAAATATTCCTACTAGGTAATAATAATAATAATAATACTTCTTAATTAATTACTATTTTATTTTTACTTTGTTCAAACAACATGTCGCACAATAATGAATGACATGTAGTTTTTTATTATAGCATATTAAATTCTCTCTTCCATGTTTTTTTTTTTTGCAATTTTACACTATCTTTTCACCGGTTTTTTTGGTATTTAGATTCATATTAGTGTTGTTGGCAATTATCTTTGCTTCTTAAAAAGAAATTTCCAAAAACTAATGAGAAAAAGAACGAAAGTTGACAAAGGCCATGATATCAGTAATATTATGTGGTACGATCCTAAGAATAATTAAAAAAAAAAAGTGTGCCACAATTCATTCACAAATAAACAAGTAGTGGTAGTGATAAGAAAGGCACGAAAACAATAAAAATCCGTGAGTATCATCTTATCTTGACATGAAGATGACATCATGTGTTCTTCGATCTCTAATTATCAACTTCTTCAATTATTTACCAAAAAAAAATTAACTTCTTCAATTTTCGTAAATTTTTAATTTTTAATCCGCAATTTTGAAGATTAAACTTTACTTACAGATTTATTTTCCAGTATGGAAAAAATTTATTGTCACGATGCCTATTCCAAGAATCAAAGCGACACAAGCTTCATTAATCATTACTAAAGTCCGTATCATCTGCAGTGGTAATAAATCTAATCGTAGGAAGAACTACATGTAGAAAAGCTTTCTTAAAACGGGAATTATAGTCGGCAGGCTACACTATCTTTTCAGTAATACTATAGTCGGCATGATACTATCTTTATCTTTATCTTTACAGTAATCAATTATCTTTTCAAGTTTATTAGAGTTACAGTGGCAGTTCCGAACTTTTAGCACTTGGATTGATCAATAATTCAGATTGTCTTCGATATCATAAAATTACTTTTGCTTTTTGTGTTTTTAGTCACTCTATCCCTATCCCAAGCTAGCCGATAACAAAATAGTTAAATGTATGTTAATTTTAGGATTGAGGGAATTTAATTTTATCCATATTGCAACTATCGTTGCAAAGAGAAATAATTTAATTTAGATGCAAATGCACAAATTAAGGAATATAATACTGTATAGGATAAAGCTTTTCATTTTCTTCATCAATTAAGCCACATAATAATACCGGATTGTTAAAGGTTAAGAAGGAGGGGTTTTTTTCCTCTCTTCCTCTCAGAAGAAAATCCTAGATCTATATATTAGAGCTGTCGCCAACGAGTTTTTTTCCGGCACCCCACCAATTAGTGATGTGTATGAAATTACACATATTTTACAGCACACACTGTTGACTTTTGGCCTTACATTCATTCATTATTCATGCATTTAGGTATCAAATCACTTCGTTTTCAGTTAAAACTATTTTTTGTCATCCTCGGTTGCTTTCAGGTGCAATTTGGCGCAATTTGGAGCATATTTGGCGATTTTTGGTTCAGCAGCGCCGCTGCCTGTTGAAATTGTTCAGAGAGTCAACACTGTCTTTATCGACATGGAATTTTGACCCAAGGGTTAATTTTGGACGATTTGCATCTACAATCTAGGAGAATCTAGAGGATGCACTTGGACACTCCTTCTTTGGAAAGAAGTCTATTTTTGACACATTTATGAAGATTACTTATTCTCCAAGACTTAGGGTTTTTAATTGAAGACTTGAACATATAAATAGAGAAGAGAAAAAACCCTAAGGGAGACGTTGGCTACTGCATCAAAGTCGGCAAGAAGAATTCTGAAGGCTGAAGAAAAGTGATAGTTTTTAGGTTTTTATTGTAAGCATGTCGTCAACACTATTTCGGTTGTTTTTATCTTTCTCCATGAACTAATTCTTCCATCTAGGTTCAAGAGATGTAGCTACAGATTTGATGTTTAATTTATGATTCAGTTTGTGGTTTCTTTCAATTCGTTTTCTCCTTGATTTGATATAGAGAGCTTAACAGTGTATGCGGCTTGATCACCCTCAAACACTTCTTAGACGACCTAACGAAGAAACTAAGAACTCAGACCGTTCTATATCAGACCCTTGCCCCTATCGATCGTCAAAAGAGACCTTAGGGTTAGTTAAGGATAACAGCCCCAGGAACAGCGACACTGCGCCTTAGGGAAGAGCTTCACTGATGAAAGCAGGTTGTTCCAGAACTAGGGTAGGTTTATATCTACACCTGACAGTAGTTATAAACACTTTAGGTCAGGTAGCCCTTCAAGGCAGGCGAATTAAAGCACCAGAATATTGAATTATAGTTAGACAGCGGCGCTGTAGTGAACCCCGGACAACCTAGGTCTCTATCCACTAAGTTTTCTACCTGATCGACATCCCTCTCTTCTTTTCTCTGATCTGTTTGCGTGATTGATTTTGTTTAATATTTCACTCGCCTTTATTTCTCGCTATTTACTTTATTTGTCTTTCATATTTTAAATTGCTAATCTCAACTCACTATTGGGTATTTATTTCTATTGTTTATAGTCTAATTGATCGAGAGCCTGAGGTCAGTATTGTTTCGCAGTCCCTATGATTCGACCTTGTTTACTACAGCAACGCTGTGCACTTGCAGCCGGTTTCGCACGAACAATTATTTCTTTTTCTCTTTAGTTTTTCAGTTTTGTTAGTTTATTCTCACTTTTTGTGGGTTTAGTCTCACCTTTTTGAGTTTTGTCTCAAGTATATATTCTGTAAAGTATCTTTGCGAATACAAATATATATACAAAGGACATGATAAAGTGTTAATGCATATTGCATAAAATAATGGGAGTACAACGATAGATGAGTTTCAACTTGCAGCCGGTTTCGCACGAACAATTATTTCTTTTTCTCTTTAGTTTTTCAGTTTTGTTAGTTTATTCTCACTTTTTGTGGGTTTAGTCTCACTTTTTTGAGTTTTGTCTCAAGTATATGTTCTGTAAAGTATCTTTGCGAATACAAATATATATATAAAGGACATGATAAAGTGTTAATGCATATTGCATAAAATAATGGGAGTACAACGATAGATGAGTTTCAACTTGCAGCCGGTTTTGCACGAACAATTATTTCTTTTTCTCTTTAGTTTTTCAGTTTTGTTAGTTTATTCTCACTTTTTGTGGGTTTAGTCTCACTTTTTTGAGTTTTGTCTCAAGTATATGTTCTGTAAAGTATCTTTGCGAATACAAATATATATATAAAGGACAAGATAAAGTGTTAATGCATATTGCATAAAATAATGGGAGTACAACGATAGATGAGTTTCAACTTGCAGCCGGTTTTGCACGAACAATTATTTCTTTTTCTCTTTAGTTTTTCAGTTTTGTTAGTTTATTCTCACTTTTTGTGGGTTTAGTCTCACTTTTTTGAGTTTCGTCTCAAGTATATGTTCTGTAAAGTATCTTTGCGAATACAAATATATATATAAAGGACATGATAATGTGTTAATGCATATTGCATAAAATAATGGGAGTACAACGGTAGATGAGTTTTAAAAATTCCAAGAAGCAAGATTTGTTTCTTCACAAGAGACAGTATGGAGGATTTTGGGCTTACATTTATTACTGGGAAAATGCAAATTTATCAAATGTTATTACTTGGGATTAAGTAACAAGAACAATGCTCACAAAACTTATGGTGTTGTGCTCCAAAGAAGAAAATGCCTGTAAATTTCTCTACAAGTATTAAATTATCTCTTAACGTAATTTTTTTGTCTTATATTGAGAAAGAAATAATATTTATCTTATTTCAAGAAAATTGACATAGTAACAATAAAGAAGTATAATTAATAGTAACCAAAAGTATTAAGTTTAAAATATTTTTTACTAAAAATTAGCAAATTTACACGGAATTTTCAAAACATTATATGTGGAATGCAAAAGAGAAAACGTGGACTTCGAGAAAGAGTAAATTCGTTATCGGTCGTGTAAATTCGGCAAACCCAAAAGAAGGTGAAAGGTACTACCTTCGACTACTTTGGAATCATATAAGAGGACCAAAATCATTTCAAGATCTTTACTATAACAGCCTGGGTAAAATTTCTGATTTTTACCAGGACTGTAAAAGTCTTTTACCGTGATTTACTGTTGAATTAATCTTGGGTAATTAATTCAAGGTAAATCGGGAGTCGTTTTTCGAAACCGAGAGTTTTCCCGCACTCGTGATTTTTTTCGTGGATTTTTCGGGCCTAAGTTGGTATTTTACGGGTTTCGGAATTTCTCGGAAAATCACACCCGAAAATAACTAAGGGGGTATCAGTTATTTTCTGGTCCGGACCGGACTCGCTCTGTAATGCAGACAAGCTGCATTATTGTTAATTCACATGTCGCACAGTGTTTGCACAGTACATCACCGGTTATAAAAGAAGAAGAAGAAGAAACTAGGAGAGGAAGAGGAGAAGAGAAAAAAAGAGAAAAGGAGAGGAAAAAGAAAAAGAGAAAGAGAGGAAAAAAAAAGAGAGAAAAAGAAAAGAAAAAAAAGAAAAAAAAAAGAAATACAAAAAAACAAAAAAAAAGAAGAGCCAATCAGAAAATGGAAAAATAGAAAGAAAATGAAAGAAAAATAGAAAGAAAAAAAAAGAAGAAGAAAGAAAATAGACAAATAAAAAGAGAAAAAAAAAAGAAAAAGGAAGAAGAACGGTGAACAGTTGTCACCCCGGTTACCCCCTGCCACTGTTCACCGAGTGGCGTTCCCCGCCGCAGATCGTCTCACCACCGCCGTCGTCAAGGTCGCCGGGCCATCGCAACCTCGACGCCGTCGCTTCCTCCTCCTTCCGTCCACCGACGTGCCGCCAGGGAGCCTAGACTCGTCGTGCGACCCGGCGGATCTGCTTCTCCGCGTCCTGCTCAGCCACCGCGCCGCCTCGCGCCGCCTTTCCACCGCCCTTGGAGTCGCCTCGAGCTCGCCTTTCTTGACCCCCGAGCTCGTCCCCTCTCACGCCTCACGCCGTCGCGCTGCTGCTTTAACCCGAGGTGAGGCCGGGTTTTCCGACCCGTTTTGACGGGCGGGTCGCGCCTGGGTTGGGTTGCAGTCCGGATCCTTTCTTTCTTTTTTTTAAAAAATAATAATATATATAATTAATTCCTGTTAATTAATTTCTGGGAAAAAATGGTATATATTATTTTGGAAAATTATATTTAATATTCTGGGTTAGGGTTTAGAAAAATATATATACTTTGATTCTTCAAATTTAGATAATTAGTTTGAAAATTATTATTATGGTTAGTTTGAAAAATATATATATACCTTGAAAATATTTTCTGGAAATTATAATTATATGTTATTATTTCTCTGGAATACAGTATGTATATGTTATTATTCTTGGAAAATATATATAGGTAAATTTCTGAAATATATATATTTATGTTGAATTATAATTGTTGGGAAATATTTTGTCTTAGGAAATAAAAATGCATATATATTAAATTGTATTTATTTTCAGAGTAAGTTTTTATGATTATATATTTTCTGGGAAATAACATATAGCATATGATTAGTATATATATATTTTTGGTAAATGACAATATTTGGTAATTATACTATGGTAAATAGTTTTATTAAAAATGTAATATTTTAGAAAATAAATGTATACATATGTTATCTATTTCAGAAAATTATGGAGATTGTAATTTTGGAAATTATAATTATTTTATGGAAATATATTTTAAAAGGAGTTTTAATTGAAGTATGGTACCGAAATTATATTCGGGAATACGTACGGTAAATATTTTTGGTAAAAGATAATAATAAAGGGTATGAACCGGGATGGGATTATTTCGCAATATTGGCATCATAGCACACCTATTATGTGCATTTATGTGAGTGTATATTGTTTTGTGGTATAGGTTTGGATATCGGGCAGTTTCCCGAGGAGCCGGTGTCGGACCGGTCATTATTTCCGGAGTTGAGTAATCGGCCAAGGTGAGGATGGATTTCCTTCAATATGTGTCTGTATTACTCGGTTATTTTGTTTTGTGGATTATTGAATTGTTGGGTTTTGTGTTTGTTGTGGTTTGTCTCGGGATGTTAATCCCATGGTCTTGATTGTTGTCGGGATGTTTATCCCAGTATTTTGATTGGGTTTGAATATTTATTTTCGTGTCTTGACTATGAGTATAATGGAATAATTAATAAATTGTGATAAGGATGTCGATCCTTGATTTTTGGATAGGGATGTCTATCCCGGTATTTTGGTTAGGGATGTCGATCCCTGTGAATTGATTTTGACGACGATAATATAATTGTCGCGTGGTAAGTAATGGTACGACCGGATGGTTTGAGACTGTTTTGTGGTGACCATGATCTGGGTTACTTGTGATGGGCATGTTGATGCCGGTTTGATTGGGATGTTGATCCTGAGTTTGATATTGGGATGTTGATCCCGAGTTCTTTTTGATCTGGCACCAGAAACAGGTTGATAACCTGGTACGACCTAGCTTATCCGTGACGGGGCCCGGAAAGATAAAACTGGAAAATTGGATTTTATTCGAGTCTTTTGATTTATTTTGGCGGTTTTTGCCTGTTTTTGGACTTGAGTAATTTTAGTGTTCATATTGATGGTCTATCTTACGTCGGTGAGCACTTCGGACTCACCCCTCATCTGCGGGCTTTCATCCCGTAGGATGAGTTATTTTTGGTACAGGTTTGGTGCATTCCAGACAGGCTGCGACGTTATCCCTTAGACAGGACTTGGATCCATAGTTTGCATCCGTGTCGCATACAGTGTTTGGAGTTATTAAAGTCTTCCGCTGTGCATTATTTTTACTATTATTGGGCCGTTGGGCCAGTTTAGTTATTTATGATGTTTCTTATTTTGGGCTGTTGAGCCCGTGTTCCTGTTGTATACACTGTATACTGGGCTTTGTCTGGTTGGGTTGTCACAGTTCCGGCACGTGTTTACTGTGTACGGTAAATACGGGTCGGGGCGTTTCATTTTGGTAGCAGAGCGAGCGTTAGGTCTTGTTGGGCAGTCTTTGTGTGTTTGTAGTCTTGTTTGCATAGTTCGCTCCACTTGTTTATTATTTTATATCATTTTAGTTAGTGCATTATGGATCCAGTCAAGGGACGCCAGCTGTTGTAGAACATTCACATATGAGGTAAATGATGCCATAAATAAGCGGAAATACAAATATTATTAATATTGCTAATACTGATAGTACAAAGAGAAACATTACATTGATATTTTAAATTTTTATAAAAATAAAAATACATTTAACGCCTTGGAACGACATTGACCCTGAAGCTAGTGGGGTCGTTGTTGATGTTGACTTGGATGTTGTCGCTCCACGAGAACCACATGCCGCCTGCGTTGTTCTGGCCTGGAAGCTCGAACCGGTTTGCTTGAGGGAACCGGAGTGGGATGAGACCGTGATCGTCTTGAGGCTGCCACTGGGTCTCCGTCAGAAGAACCATGTTTGGTTTGTATTGGTTCTTCAGGTCCCTCAGAGTACGCGAGAACTCCTGGGAACGCCTTGCGACTCCTCTGCAGTTCCACACCAGTAGTCGGGCCTTGGGCCAAGTTACGGGTAGACGAGTTACTCTGAGCATGCTTTGGGCCGTCATCGAGAGCTGATAGTTGGTACCTTGCTCCAGGAAGTGGCAAGTGGACTCCAGGTTGAACTCCTGTAGCCTTTCGGAGATGAAGAACATGATGGAGTTTGTCGATCCGTAGTATGAGGTCCTCAGAGTGCCGCGGTCCTCTAGGAAGAACACCTCTTCCATGGGAGTGACGAAGAATCTCGAGGAGTAGAGCTCGTCGACAAAGACTAGACGCGGCATCCTGCCGAGTTCGTTCGGTAGCTCTTCAGCACGTTCGTTGACCATGCTGTAGGCCAGACGGTTCCTTCTACCTAGGTTGGCACCTTCGACGAAGAAAACGGAAGAGGGAGCAGGCATTATGTTAGGACGTGTGGGTGTTTTGTTTTTCAGAGTTTTGTGGTTTTGGTTGCCTGGACGTTTTGTTTGCTTTTAAAATGCTTTTGATGATTTACACCTCACCGCTCTTTCTTTTATACTCTTATGGGGAGCGTGTTTACTGTTTTTGATTTTCAAGATTTGCTTTTTGAAAATTTTTCCGTTGCTTTATTTATTGCTTTGTTACTTTATGCGTTTTTCGGGCTACAATGCCAGAGTTTTTCAGTCTTTTTCCATCTTATGATTTTCTTTCGCTCTGGCTACTTTGTCTTTTCTTTTCATGGTCTTACTATATTTTCTTCCATCTTTTATCACATGCATTCGTGACCGTTGAGGCTAGACGGATGGGACCATACCTCGAGTAGAGTGCATGTGCGACAAGTTTACAGCTATTTGGACATCGTGGAGAGATGCGAGACCGGACAGAAGTTTTTGGCTCATGCGGAAATTGTGAACAAGTGGGTATCATATCTTTCGAGGGACACAGGACGCTCTCGTGATCGTCACCGTTAGCTCCGTATGACACGTTTCTCGGGATCGAGGATGCTTAGGACCGATTTGGGCGCCGAGCATGAAACATGTTTTGTTTTAATTCTTTTTTATTTTGATTTTGTTAAACGAGTTTTGCTTTTAATTTCTTTATATTTGATTTTATATTCTTATATTTGATTTTTATTTTGTTTTGAGGTGTTTTATTTATTTATTTTTTTTTCTGTTTAACAGGAGATTTCGTAACACAAGAGATTTTGATTTAAAAAGGAAATTTATTTTATTTTATTTATTTAATAATAGTTTTACAACAGGAAAAGAAGTACTCTATGGAGCTACTTGCTTCTCTAAGTCTTTTACAAGCTTTTGTACGGTTTTCATGTGAGGGAAGAGCTCCGCGCACGCCAGTTCGATCTGCAACACCGCCGAGCTGATCTTCTTCAGTGAGACGTTCAGCTGCGTCAGTGTCTGCTGTGGAGTGCTGCTCTCAGCCGTCGCCTTGCCCTTACGATCTTCAGCCTTCTTGTTGGCACGTTTCTTACGCCGTTTTGGGGAGACGACCATGTGTTCCTTCAGGCCGACGATGTTCGTCTTGAAGCGCTTCTTCGGAGGTTCTTCATCGGAGCTTGTTGGGAAGGCAGTGCTGCCGATGTAGCTGTTGTTCTCGGAGTCTGAGGTTGTTCGAGATCTTAGTGGAGAGTCCATGACTGTGTGTGAGTATGCCAGTCATGAGGTTTGGTTCTTATAGAGGACGAGATGTCGCTTAAGGGTATAAGCGGTATCTCGGGTTGAGGTTGGACACCTGGCAGAGTGTGCCAGAAGCTTATCGTGGTAGGACCCACGGATAAGACGGAATTTCGGGGACGTAATTCTTTTTAAGGTGGGTAGACTGTAACAGCCCGGGTAAAAATTTTGATTTTTACCGGGACTGTAAAAGTCTTTTACTGTGATTTACTGTTGAATTAATCTTGGGTAATTAATTCAAGGTAAATCGGGAGTCGTTTTTCGAAACCGAGAGTTTTCCTGCGCTCGTAATTTTTTCGTGGATTTTTTGGGACTAAGTTGGTATTTTTTGGGTTTCGGAATTTCTCCGGAAATCACACCGGAAAATAACTAAGGGGGTATCAGTTATTTTCTGGTCCGGACCGGACTCGCTCTGTAATGCAGACAAGCTGCATTATTGTTAATTCACATGTCGCACAGTGTTTGCACAGTACATCACCGGTTATAAAAGAAGAAGAAGAAGAAACCAGGAGAGGAAGAGGAGAAGAGAAAAAAAGAGAAAAGGAGAGGAAAAAGAAAAAGAGAGGAAAAAAAAAGAGAGAAAAAGAAAAGAAAAAAAAGAGGAGAAAAAAAAGAAAGAAAAAAGAAAAAAAAAGAAATACAGAAAAACAAAAAAAAGAAGAGCCAATCAGAAAATGGAAAAATAGAAAGAAAATGAAAGAAAAATAGAAAGAAAAAAAAAGAAGAAGAAAGAAAATAGACAAATAAAAAGAGAAAAAAAAGAAAAAGGAAGAAGAACGGTGAACAGTTGTCACCCCGGTTACCCCCTGCCACTGTTCACCGAGTGGCGTTCCCCGCCGCAGATCGTCTCACCACCGCCGTCGTCAGGGTCGCCGGGCCATCGCGACCTCGACGCCGTCGCTTTCTCCTCCTTCCGTCCACCGACGCGCCGCCAGGGAGCCTAGACCCGTCGTGCGACCCGGCGGATCTGCTTCTTCGCGTCCTGCTCAGCCACCGCGCCGCCTCGCGCCGCCTTTCCACCGCCCTTGGAATCGCCTCGAGCTCGCCTTCCTTGACCCCCGAGCTCGTCCCCTCTCACGCCTCACGCCGTCGCGCCGCTGCTTCAACCTGAGGTGAGGCCTGGTTTTCCGACCCGTTTTGACGGGCGGGTCGCGCCTGGGATGGGTTGCAGTCCGGATCCTTTCTTTCTTTTTTTAAAAAAATAATAATATATATATCATTAATTCCTGTTAATTAATTTTTGTAAAAAAATGGTATATATTATTTTGGAAAATTATATTTAATATTCTGGGTTAGGGTTTAGAAAAATATATATACTTTGATTCTTCAAATTTAGATAACTAGTTTGAAAATTATTATTATGGTTAGTTTGAAAAATATATATATACCTTGAAAATATTTTCTGGAAATTATAATTATATGTTATTATTTCTCTGGAATACAGTATGTATATGTTATTATTCTTGGAAAATATATATAGGTAAATTTCTGAAATATATATATTTATGTTGAATTATAATTGTTGGGAAATATTTTGTCTTAGGAAATAAAAATGCATATATATTAAATTATATTTATTTTCAGAGTAAGTTTTTATGATTATATATTTTCTGGGGAATAACATATAGCATATGATTAGTATATATATATTTTTGGTAAATGACAATATTTGGTAATTATATTATGGTAAATAGTTTTATTAAAAATGTAATATTTTAGAAAATAAATGTATACATATGTTATCTTTTTCAGAAAATTATGGAGATTGTAACTTTGGAAATTACAATTATTTTATGGAAATATATTTTAAAAGGAGTTTTAATTGAAGTATGGTACCGAAATTATATTCGGGAATACGTACGATAAATATTTTCGGTAAAAGATAATAATAAAGGGTATGAACCGGGATGGGATTATTTCGCAGTATTGGCATCATAGCATACCTGTTTTGTGGTGGCCATGATCTGGGTTACTTGTGATGGGCATGTTGATGCCGGTTTGATTGGGATGTTGATCCTGAGTTTGATATTGGGATGTTGATCCCGGGTTCTTTTTGATCTGGCACCAGAAACAGGTTGATAACCTGGTACGACCCTAGCTTATCAGTGTTAGAACTCATGCCTCCTTGTTTCATTTCAGAGTTTTGATAATGACAAACCTTGGCTCAATTGATGACAACCTTGAAGCAAAAAGAAATCAAGCAAACAAGTGCTCAACCAAAGTGATCAAGAATTCAAGAGAAGATATGATCAAGAGTTGAAGTACAAGAAGAGCAAGAGAAGTTAGGACCCATTTGTACAGG
>JAKUCV010006007.1:145369-183207 GCA_028386065.3 Turnera subulata
ACGGTTTGTTAAGCACCCGTAAGCTTAACGTAGATAGTGAAATCTTCAAGTGAGACTTGAAGGGCTGGATTAGCCACACTAGTAGAGTGTGTGTGAACCAGGATAAATCTCTTGTGTCCTTCATTCTTTTAATTCCGCACTTATTTCCTGCAAAGTTTTTAATTTTCGATCATAAGCTATTCACCCCCCCTCTAGCTTAAGTCTATTGTTTACTAACAATCAGTGACGGGGCACGGAAAGATAAAACTGGAAAATTGGATTTTATTCGAGTCTTTTGATTTATTTTGGCGGTTTTTGCCTGTTTTTGGACTTGAGTAATTTTAGTGTTCATATTGATGGTCTATCTTTCTTCGGTGAGCACTTCGGGCTCACCCCTCACCTGCGGGCTTTCATCCCGTAGGATGAGTTATTTTTGGTACAGGTTTGGTGCATTCCAGACAGGTTGCAGCGTTATCCCTTGGACAGGACTTGGATCCATAGTTTGCATCCGTGTCGCATACAGTGTTTGTGAGTTATTAAAGTCTTCCGCTGTGCATTGTTTTTACTATTATTGGGCTGTTGGGCCAGTTTAGTTATTTATGATGTTTCTTATTTTGGGCTGTTGAGCCCGTGTTCCTGTTGTATACACTGTATGCTGGGCTTTGTCTGGTTGGGTTGTCACAGTTCCGGCACGTGTTTACTGTGTACGGTAAATATGGGTCGGGGCGTTTCATTTTGTCTATCGATGGAGTGCGGTACTCAACATTCAAAGAAGCAGCACAAAAAGGAGCCTTTTGGAATCTGATGAAAGCATTTCAGAGTGTATGAAGGAAGTTGTCATGTTCCAAATACCACAAGAGTTACGCAGACTGCGATCATTTCAGTGCATTGTTAGCCAGAAAATGCAAAGGTACTGTGTGATCTTTATTTTGAACCAAATTCTAAAGATTTTAGAAGAAACCAAGAACACTCTGTTGAGGCTCAAGTTTTATTGACACTCAAAAGTGTCAATCATTTTTTAGAGACTATGGGAAAAAACATCTATGAATATAAGTTATTCGAATTAGATAGTTGTTCTCTTGAAGATCAAACAACTCTCCTAGGAAAAAATAACTGAGGAAATGTCAATTGGGATCCCTTACCAAACATTTGGAAACATATACCAAGTTAAACCCTGAACAAGAGATTGCTTTTAAGACGATTATGGGAAGAATACACTCCGAAAATAGTGAGATATTTTTTGTAGATGGCCCGGGAGGGAAAGGAAAAACATTTTTTTATCGTGCATTACTTGTCAATATCAGATCTAGAGGGATGATAGCACTTGCAACTGCAACAAGTGGTCTCGCAGCAGTAATTATGCCTGGTAGACAAACTGCTCACTCACGTTTTGATATACCAATCGTCACTGATGAAACAACTTTGTGTAAGATGTCAAAGCAAGATTCAATTGCACAATTGATGAGAAATGCAAGACTTATTGTGTGGGATGAAGCACCAACGGCAAAGCCATTTGATATTGAGACAGTGGATCGGATACTTCGTGACATAATAATAGTGGAGAAATTGTCGTTTTTGGTGATGATTTTAGACAAGTTTTTGCCAGTAGTTCCAAGAGGTACAAGACAAGAAACAATAGAAGCAAGTTTAGTCAAATCTTACTTGTGGGATAAAATAGACAAATTATAGGATAGGAAATGGAGAAGAACCTACAACTGAAGATGGGTTGATTTTAATACCAGACGAGATGGTAGTCAATTATCAAAGAGACAAATCAGCTATTGATAGCTTGATAATAAATATATATATCCTTGCCTCCAACAAAATGCGTATTCAGCTGCTTACATGACTGAGAGAGCAATTCTTGCCATAAGAAAAAAAATATGCAGACGAATTAAATGAAAAGTTGATCAATATTTTTCTGAAAAATAGCATGACATTTAGAAGTTTTGATGAGACTATTGAAGGCACACAAAATTGCTATCAAGAAGAATTTCTCAATACATTGGCCCCAGGTGGACTCCCACCCTATAATTTGGTCCTTAAAATCAATTGTCCAATAAATATTATTAAGGAATCTCGATCCACCAAATGGGCTTTGTAATGGTATTAGAATGTTTTGCAAAGGATTAACCAAAATATTGGATATATGTAGGTCTTATATTGTTCATTCCAAGCTAAAATTATGAAGGTAATAAACAAAGAAAAATCATGGTATCATGCATGCAAAAGGTGTGGAAAGAAAATAGATATTTCAGACAACAAAGCACGATGTGAAGGTGAAAAATGAAATGGATATGATGGATACAAACCAAAGTATGAGCATTATAAAAATCAACAATGACTTATCTTTGTTAAATATTTACATTTAAATTTTTATTTAACATATCTCATTCATATCTTGTAGGTACATGCTAAGACTCGAAGTGTTTGACGGATAATGCATTGGTAACCATATTCGACGAGGTAAAAATGATAATTGGATGCGATGTGACTAATTATATTGTGATGTTAGGAGTTGAGGTAAATAATGAATCATAAGTAAAAATTGATCTATTTTGGAATAGGTAATGATAAATCTAAGTTTTTATTTTGTAGGCAAAGCAACAAAAAAAAAGTTGATCAATTGTCAAGATGAAGAATACATTTTCTTAGTAAGGATGAACAAAGTAGACGACTGGGATAGGGAAAAAGAACGATTTGTTGCAGAGGGAGTGCGAAAGACAACTACTGAAGAACAAAATAAAAAATAAAAAATTTGGATTTGTTCTAAAGACGAATGCAGTTAAATACAATTAATTCTTAAGAAAGTTAAACTAGAAAAAAATTAAAATTGTTCTATTACAAACACTTTACTTTCCAAAATTTATAGCTCAATATTAACAAATATCAAAGTTTTTCATATAAATTGTGTTCATACTTAATATACTATAATTTAAATATAATACAAAAAATATTATTAGAAGAGGTAATTACTTAACTGATGCTAAATATAAGATAATTATTATATTCATAATTTGTTATTCATTTATGAAATTATAAATTATAATGAAAATATTTCACCTAATTAAAAAATATTTTAATTATTAAAAAAACAATATGGTACCACGTGCATCGCGCGTGCACAAAAACTAGTATTATATAAAAGCACCAACACTAGAAAAGCCGGCAAATTGACTTCATTACCCTTCATTATTTAATATTGATCCAATTACCCTTCATTACTATTATTGTTTTTAATTATTATATTATAATTGTAATTGTAAAAGAAACAAACCCCATTTAGAATAGAATTCCATTCTTCGGATGGAATCTTTTAGAGCATGCCGGTTGCATATTATTATTATTTGTAATTATAATTATAAAAAGACAAACCAACGTTTAGAATTGAATTCCATTCTTTGGATGGATTCCATTATAATTGTGCGCATATATATATATATATATATATATATATATATATAAAATTTCCAAGCATATTTTTTTCCTTGTCCAAACATAAAGCCAGCGTATGTTTTCAGAGACTTGCTGCTACAACAAAAAATTGATTTATGAGCACTATAGCATAATTCACCAGAAGAAGCCTATATTTATAATTGGCGGAATTCACCGGTCATTATTTGTATACTCAACAACCGTTTTGTTTTCTGTCCTTATAATTCATATTCTTTCAACCTTTCAAACCCACAGTTTGATACTATAGAAGGATAGAATTCCTGTGGTGAATTCCTTTTAACAAAAACCAAAACTACTCTACGATTTCTAAATTTAGAGTTTCCAAACAACCAATGACGGCATGCACAATACTAGAGAAATTCTGACTTCCTATACTCTAAGGTCACTAAGCACATGCCAAAACTAGGAATTCCAAAGCTTCAAATTTAATGCTATAACATTGTGTTCTCCATCTGAAAATTTGTTCATCTACCTATCTATATAATCCTACTACCTAAGAAGAACCAAATATGATATAGTATATGAAACAACAAACAAAGCCGAAAGTCAAAAAGCCACAAACCTTAATTGGTAGTAGTAGTATGTCATGTCGTTAACTACAAACCATCATTGTTTTTCTAACTTTTTTTTCTTTAGTTATTTTCAGGAAATCTACCATATAGCTTTTTCTTTTTATATCATGCCTCCAAAAAAGCCAAAGAACACCTACTATAGTCAACTGTCAACTGAAAGGAGACTGAAAGAAAAAGAAAGAATAATTGAAGTGATCAAATTGCTTCAGAAAATAATATAAACTCCAAGAGTAAAAAGAAAAGTTCCATGTTACTTAATGCATTATCAACCCCATATCGATATCAAGGTTAGTAATTTATATTTATAATTATTTTAAATTATATAAAATTAACGTCATATGAGAAATTTAGTTTTACTTTAATTTTTTGAATTTTTATAGCTTTACTGTTTTATATAATTTTTTTAAATTGTTTCAGGAGCGACTGAATATCACCATTCAACAGTTGCATAAACTTGCAAATGTTGTGTCATGTATACATTGTGCAACATGTTCATTTATTGCTTATACTGAAGGAAAACTATAAAATTACACTCTATAACAATTTGACCAATTCGTTTGTGCAGAGATTCCAGACGAGAAAGAAAATCCTTTGCTCTATCAGTTAGTATCAAAGCACATGATGTATGACCCTTGCAGTGAGCTGAACAAAAATTGTGGTTGTATAGTGCAAGACAATATTGATAAAAAAAACTCGGCAATGTCGATTTCATTATCCTAGAACATTTACTTCGTCAACAACTAAAGGAAAAGAAGGTTATCCAATATATAGACGAAGGAATAATAATCGGATCGTTACAAAGAAAGGGAAAATGCTAGATAACCGATGGGTTGTACCTTATAATCCATATCTCTTAACAAGATATAATTCTCATATTAATGTCAAGATATGGTCAAGTATATGTTCTGTAAAGTATCTTTACAAGTACATATACAAAGGACACGATAAAGTGGCAGTGCATATTGCAGAAAACAATGAGAGTACAACGATAGATGATATTAAAAAATTCCTAGATGCAAGATTTGTATCGTCACAAGAGGCAGCATGGAGAATTTTGGGCTTAAATTTTGAGTCCTCCCGTCATTAATCTACAGTTGCAGTTTATTATTGAAAAAATACAAATTTATCAACTGTTATTACTTGGGATCATATAACAAGAACAATGCTCTCAAAATTTATGGTGATATACTCCAAAGAAGAAAAGGCCCGTAAATTCCTCTATAGGTACTAAATTATCTCTTACCATAAGTTTATTGAACTATTTTAAATTTTGTTTTCCTATAATTTAGAAGAAAAAAAAAACTTGCCCTGCATGTACTAAATTAAATTCCATCACACATTTTAAATGTTTTTTGGGCAGTTTTCTTATATTAAGAAAGAAATAATATTTAGCTTATTTCAAGAAAATTGACATAGTAATATTAAGTGAAATATAATATAAAGTAACAAAAAGTATTAAATTTAAAATATCTTTTACTAAAATTTGCTAAATTTACAGGAAATTTCCGGAACATTATGTGTGGAAAGCAAAAGAGAAAACATGGGCTCCAAGATAGACTAAATTTGTTATTGGCCATGTAAATTCGGAAAACTCGAAAAAAGGTGAGAAAGGTACTACTTTCGACTACTTTCGAATCATGTAAGAGGACCAAAATCATTTCAAGATCTTTTCTCTATCGATGGAGTGCGGTACTCAACATTCAAAGAAGCAGCATAAAAAGGGATCTTTTGGAATCTGATAAAAGCTTATTGGAGTGTATGAAGGAAGCTGTCATGTTCCAAATGCCACAAGAGTTACGCATACTTTTTGCGATCGTTTTAGTGCATTGTCAGCCAGAAAATGCTAAGGTACTGTGGGATATTTATTTTGAACCAATGTCTGAAGATTTCAGAAGAAACCAAGAACACTCCGCTGAGGCTCAAGTTAAATTAAGGTTAACAATCAACATAAGGCCAAAATCAGATGAGAAATTCAGTCAACTTTTACTAAGGATAGGAAATGGAGAAGAATCTATGACTAAAGATAGGTTGATTTCAATACCAGACGAGATGGTAGTCAATTATCAAGGAGATGAATCAGCTATTGATAGTTTAATAAAAAAAACATATATCCTTGCCTGGAACAAAATGCAGATTCAGCTGCATGACTGAGAGAGCAATTCTTGCCAAAAGAAACGAATATGTAGACGAATTAAATGAAAATTTGATCAATATTTTTTCAGGGAATAGCATGACATTTAGAAGTTTTGATGAGGCTGTTGAAGACACACAAAATTGCTACCAAGAAGAATTTCTCAATACATTGACTCCAACTGGACTACCACCTCATAATTTTGTCCTTAAAATCAATTGTCCAATCATGTTATTAAGGAATCTCGATCCACCAAATGGGCTTTGCAATGGTACTAGAATGGTTTGTAGAAGATTTAATCGAAATGTAATGTAGAAACCAAGGCCAAAGAAGAGACTTGATATTGATGAATGAAAAGTAAGAAAAAAAATTTAATTTATGTATAATAACTTATACCTAAAATATTTTCCTTCATTTAGTACTAACTGTCACTCTGTATTCAGGAATGAACAATTGACACTAATCCTGTGGGGTGATTTTGGTAGAGCAGGAGAGACAAAAATTATATGAAAATAAAGATAAAAACCAATTCATTGCAATATCAGACATCAAAATAAGAGAATACACTAGTAAAAAATTTATGAAAATTGTATATATATATATATATATATATATATAGTAATTGACAAAATTATATTTAACTCTCAGGCATGCTCCAACTATCAACGACATATAGCACAACCACCATGATAAATCCAAAAATACAAGATGCCATCCATATTCAAGAGTGGTAAGTGTATTATTTGTTTCAGTTAAAAAAGACAATGGAAAAAAATATATACTAAATTTCTAAAAGCAAATTTGGGAAACGACAAAAAGAAAATATTCAAATTACACAACAATCAAAAACAAAAAGAATGAAAGATGCTGCAAAATTTACAATATGGGATATACAGAACATGAGTAGTGCAATAGCAACAAAGACTCGAAGTGTCCGACGGAAAAGATAGCGCGTTGGTAACCATATTCGACGAGGCAAAAATGGTAATTGGATGCGAAGTGACTAATTATATTGCAATGTTAGTAGATGAGGTAAATAATGAATGATAACTAAAAACTGATCGATTTTGGAATAGATATTGACAAATCTAAGTTTTCATTTTGTAGGCAAAGTAATAAAAAGAAAAGTTGATCGACTGTGAAGACTTTTCTTAGTAAGGATGAATAGAGCAAACGACTCGGAGAGGGCAAATGGACGATTTATTGCAGAGGAATTGCAGAAAACAACTGCTCAAGAACAAAATGAAAAAGAAAAAATTTGAATTTGTGTTGAAGACGAAGACAGAGAGATGCAACCACTTCTTAAGAAAGTTAAATAAGAAAAAAAATTAAAAATGTTCTATTACATTTACTTTACTTACCAAACTTTATGTTCGTTCAATATTTACAAATGTGAAAGTTTTACATATAAACGGTGTTCATGTGGAATATATTACAATTTAATTACAATTAAAAAAAAGAAGAGCTAATTATTCAATTGATGCAACATACGATGTAATTATTATAATAAAAATTTTTAGTTCTTCTATAAAATTATAAATTATAATGGGAATATATCACCTAGTTAAAAAATTAACAAAAACTCTAAAATTGTTTTAAAATATTTTTTTAAAAGAAACAAAACGGAACCACGTGCATCGCACGTGCACAAAAACTAGTAAGTTTAAACACTCAAATACTAATCTTATCATCATCCATAATTTCTTTATTTATCTGAATAATATCACCATATTTTACCTAATGCTTTATGAGTTTCTTTTGTCAGCAAATGCTCTTTACTAGTTCAAATACGTAGTCTCTTGACAGTTTACATGTTTCAATTTTTCTATTTTTTTTAAATAAAGGAAATAGTTGGAAAAGTAGTCGCCAGATGAAGACTTCTCTCAAAATCTAATCCTCCCCAAAGTAAAAAAACCCATTCAACAGGGTAACAATTTTTCAACTTTTTCATGCTCCTCCATTGTCTTCCTTCTTTCTCTTCTGTATTCTCCGACCCCTTTCGCTTCTCCTCTCCATGATAAAGTATGAAATCTAAACCCACAATAACAGTATGAAATGTAAGGCTAGTGGGTTTCCTCCACATGGTGGGGCCCATGCCTAAATCATTTTTTAAAAAAAGAAAGAGTTAAGTTGAGCACTGAAATAGCCGCAATTTTTGAAATATGTTTTTTCAAAAGTTATGGCTGCAGCCTGGTTCACGCGGTTTGGACGCGGTGGATTGAGCCTATAAATAGACTTGTGTATTCAGTATCACTGCATCACATTCTTCACAGAACATTATGAAAGAAAGAAGTAAAGAGAGAATTAAGAGGGAGAGAGAGTAGTAGTAAGGAAGAAAAATATTCCTCTCAAAATTAGGGAGTGACGAAATAGTGAGGAAAATACTTTTAGGATATTATTGGGAAATACTTGGAAAACACCTTGTGGGACACTATTTTTAGGTAGACTCTAGGTTTTGTTATATCCCTATATTTTTAGGGAAGTCTCTCTTTTGTAAGCCTACTATTTTTATAGTCGAAGTTTTCTGCGGATTGAGCTTCTGGACGTAGCCCAAAAGTTTTCGGTGAACCACGTTAAATTCTGTGTGCCATTTTATTTTTAGTTGATCATTATTCCGCATGATAGTGCCACTGGGACCAACAACTGGTAGCGGAGCAAGGCCTATTCCAATACAGGTACTCTGTCCACGCATACAGTATTGTACATACTGTTCATCTATACAGACCTGTTCATACATACGGTACTGTTCACTGTATTTGTACTATTCATCTGTACGGGTACTATTCACCGCCGGGAATTTTTCAAGACCAAAAGAGTCAGTTAAAATTTTAGTCTAGATGGAGGCAAAGATAAACAAGATGATCACTCTTGATGGCACAACTTACCACCTATGGAGAAACAAGATGAAGGATCTCCTGTTCGTGACGAAGATGCATTTACCGGTATTCAGTACGGTAAAGCCTGACAACAAATCAGATGAAGATTGGGAATTCGAGCATAATCAGGTATGCGGCTATATAAGGCAATTTGTTGAGAATAATGTTTACAACCATGTTTCTGGCATTGAGCATGCTAGAACGCTATGGGAAAAGCTCGAAGAATTATATGCCTCATAGACAGGGAACAATAAACTATTTTACTTGACAAAGTTGATGCAAGTAAAATACCAAGAAGGAAAAATAGTTGCAGATCACCTTAATGAGATGCAAGGGATCGTGGACCAATTGTCTAGAATGGGCATAAAATTCGACGATGAGGTGCTTGCTCTTATGGTCCTGGCGACACTCCCAGATTCATGGGAAACCTTGAAGGTTTCAATCACAAACTCTGCACCTAACGGCGTCGTGAGTATGGCAACCGTCAAAAGTGGCATTTTGAATGAAGAGATGAGACGAAGATCACAAGGCTCATCTTCTTCACAGTCAGAGGTCTTGGCTACAGTGACGAGGGGGAGAAGTCAAAACAAGAGTCAAAGCAACAGAGACAAGAGCAGAGGAAAATCCAACAAATTTGCAAATGTTGAGTGCCATTACTGCAAGAAGAAAGGCCACATCAAGAGATTTTGCCGAGAGTTCAAGAAAGATCAGAAGAAGAACAAAGGCAAGGATGTGAGGAAAGAATAGAGCAGTGATGATGAAGCGAATTCTTTTGGAGAGTTCAACGTTACCTGTGATGATGACATCATTAACCTTACTATCCAGGAGACAAGCTGGGTAGTTGATAGTGGTGCTACTATTCATGCAACACCACGGAGAGAACTCTTCTCATCTTACACGCCTGGTAATTTTGGGACTGTAAGAATGGAAAATGATAAAGCCTCGATGGTTGTCGGCAAAGGAGATGTTTGCTTAGAGACCATGAACGGGATGAAGCTGATTTTAAAGAATGTCAGGCATATTCCAGATATACGCCTGAATCTGATCTCGGTTGATAAGCTCGATGAGGGAGGGTTTTGTAATACCTTCTACAACGGCAAGTGGAAACTCACCAAAGGCTCGTTGGTGGTGGCACGAGGTACAAAGGTGTCAAAGTTGTTCGTGACGCAAGCGAAGATTTCCCAGCAAGTTGTCAACGTTGTGGAGAATGACAGCCAAGTCCAGCTATGGCACAGACGACTCGAACATATGAGCGAGAAGTCAATGGTGAAGCTAGTCAAGAAGAAGACTCTGTCAGGATTGGACCAGATCCAGCTAAAGAAGTGCTCTCATTGTCTAGCTGGTAAGCAAAATAGAGTTTCTTTCAAGAGTTTTCCTTCTTCCAGAAAGAAAGATGTGTTAGAACTGGTACACTCAGATCTATGTGGGCCTTTTAACAAGTCCCTAAGTGGTGCCCGGTATTTCGTGACGTTCATTGATGATCATTCATGGAAAACTTGGGTGTACACATTGAAGTCGAAGGATCAAGTGTTAACAGTTTTCTAGAAATTCTTAACCATGGTGGAAAGAGTGACTGGAAAGAAGTTGAAGTGTATCCGGACAGAAAATGGTGGTGAGTACACAGGTCCATTTGACATGTACTGCAAAGAACATGGTATTCGGCATCAGTTTACTCCTCCCAAAACTCCACAGTTGAATGGCTTAGCTGAGAGGATGAACAGAACTTTGATTGAGAGAACCAGATGCTTACTTTCTCATTCAAAGTTACCACAGGTTTTCTGGGGAGAAGCACTGCTTACAGCAGCTTACGTGCTGAACCATTCACCCTGTGTTCCCCTTCAGTATGAAGCTCCAGAGAAGGTGTGGTCAGGCAGGGACATATCCTATGATCACTTACGAGTATTTGGGTGCAAAGCTCATGTTCACATTCCAAAGGATGAAAGAAGCAAACTGGATGCCAAGACGAGGCAGTGTGTATTCATCGGTTATAGTCAAGATATGCTTGGCTATAGGTTCTATGATCTGGTGGAGAAAAAACTTATCAGGAGTCGAGATGTTGTCTTTATGGAGGATCAGACCATAGAAGACATTAACAAAGCAGAGAAGGCCAGTGTTGATTCAGCAGAGTTTCAATTACCTCCTACAATGGTGCCAAGGAAAGTTGGAGATGATGTTCAGGATATTCATCCTGAAGTTTCAGATGTTCCTGTTGAAGATGAGTCAGTAGAAGCTGAGAGTAACGAGGATGATGGCAATGATGATACAGTCAGGGATGACCATCCTCAGTCTTTAAGTAACTCTCCTTATCGTACAAGATCTGGCAGAGTTGTGCAATGCTCTACCAGATATTCTCCAAATGATTACTTGTTGCTCACTGAAGGGGGAGAACCAGAAAGCTATGATGAAGCTATTGATGATGAGCATAAGGAGAAGCGGGTTCAAGCCATGCAAGAAGAGATGAAATCCTTGCATGAGAACAAGATATTTGAGCTGGTGAAGCTGCTTAAAGGTAAGAGAGCTTTGAAGAACAAGTGGGTGTTCAGGGTCAAGCATGAGGAGCATAGTCCACTTCCCAGATTCAAAACAAGATTGGTTGTCAAAGGTTTCAGTCAAAGAAAAGGGATAAACTTTGATGAAATCTTCTCACCAGTGGTGAAAATGACCTCAATCCACACGGTGCTGGGATTAGCTGCAAGTCTTAACCTGGAGGTTGAGCAGATGGATGTTAAAACAGCCTTCCTATATGGTGACTTGGAAGAAGAGATATACATAGAGCAACCAGAGGGTTTCCAGCAGAAAGGAAAAGAGGATTATGTTTGCAGATTGAGGAAGAGCCTCTACGGCTTAAAACAAGCACCAAGGCAGCGGTACAAGAAGTTTGAGTCGGTGATGGAGCAACAGGGCTACAAGAAGACTACTTCAGATCACTGTGTGTTTGTTTAGAAATTTTCTGATGATGATTTTATCATCCTATTACTCTATGTGGATGATATGCTGATTGTTGGCCAGAATGTCTCCAGAATCAACAGTTTGAAAGCACAGCTAAGCAAGTTTTTCGCCATGAAAAAGACTTGGGGCCAGCAAAACAAATTCTCGGGATGAGAATTATCCGAGACTGACAAGCCAAGAAGATATGGTTGTCTCAGGAGAAGTACATTGAGAAAGTACTCCAGAGGTTCAACATGGATAAGGCTAAAGCAGTTAGTTGTCCTCTTGCTAACTACTTTAGATTGAGTTCTGAGCAGAGTCCCTCCACAGATGAGGAGAAGAAAGAGATGGAACGAGTTCCATATGCTTCAGTAGTTGGGAGCTTGATGTTTGCCATGGTATGTACCCAACCAGACATCGCTCACACAGTCGAAGTGGTGAGCCGATACCTTTCAAATCCTGGAAAAGAGCATTGGAATGCTGTCAAGTGGATATTAAGGTATCTTCTAGGAACCTCCAAAATGTGCTTATGTTATGGAGAAGACAAACAGTGCTGGTTGGATACACCGATGCAGATATGGCTGGTGATGTTAGTTCCAGAAAATCTACATCAGGATACCAGATTAATTTTTCAGGGGGAGCTGTGTCATGGCAGTCAAGGCTACAGAAGTGTGTTGCGTTGTCAACTACAGAAGCTGAGTTTATTGCAGCAACGGAAGCATGCAAGGAGTTGTTATAGATGAAGAAGTTCCTAACTAAACTTGGATTCTCGCAAGATAACTATCAGCTATTTTGTGATAGTCAAAGTGCTATCCATCTTGCGAAGAATGCCTCTTTTCATTCCAGATCAAAACACATAGATGTGAGATATAATTGGATCAGGGATGTACTGGAGAAGAAAATGTTGCAACTCGAGAAGAACCATACAGAAGAGAATGGATCAGATATGCTGACGAAGACACTTCCAAGAGGGAAGTTTGAATTCTGCCGAGAAGCTGCCGGGATGGTGGATCCCCCCATGTAGTCGGAAAGGGGGAGAATTGTAAGGCTAGTGGGTTTCCTCCACATGGTGAGGCCCACGCCTAAATCATTTTAAAAAAAGGAAGAGTCAAGTTGGGTACCGAAATAGTGGGTTTCCTCCACATGGTGAGGCCCACGCCTAAATCATTTTAAAAAAAGGAAGAGTCAAGTTGGGTACCGAAATAGTGGGTTTCCTCCACATGGTGAGGCCCACGCCTAAATCATTTTAAAAAAAGGAAGAGTCAAGTTGGGTACCGAAATAGCCGCAACTTTTGAAATATGTTTTTTCAAAAGTTATGGCTGCAGCCTGGTTCACGCGGTTTGGACGCGGTGGATTGAGCCTATAAATAGGCTTGTGTATTCAGTATCACTGCATCCCATTCTTCACAGAACATTGTGAAAGAAAGAAGTGAAGAGAGAATTAAGAGGGAGAGAGAGTAGAAGGAAGAAAAATATTCCTCTCAAAATTAGGGAGTGACAAAATAGTGAGGAAAATACTTTTAGGGTATTATTGGGAAACACTTGGGAAACAACTTGTGGACACTATTTTTGGGTAGACTCTAGGTTTTGTTATACCCCTATATTTTTAGGGAAGTCTCTCTTTTGTAAGCCTACTATTTTTATAGTGGAAGTTTTGGGGATTGTGATTGTGGATGTAACCCAAAAGTTTTGGGTGAACCACGTTAAATTCTGTGTGCCATTTTATTTTTAGTTGATCATTATTCCGCAAGATAGTGCCACTGGGACCAACATGAAACTCAAACCCCAAATCCCACGAAGAAGAAACAAAAATCACCCACCAACCCACAGATAACTTCCCAACCATCACGTTGTCAGAGGTTTGCTTCTCCTAGATTTGGCGATCTGCGGGTTTAAAGCAATTGTTGTTTCCACACAAGATCCAACCCGACACGAGAGAGCAAGATCTGCTAATTTAATTTCAATTTTTTTTGTTTTAACTCACAGAGTAAACTCGGTCGAACTCGTCGAGTTTAACGAGTTCACGAGTTGACTCGCGGGTTTGACCAAAATTCCAGTTTGCAGGCGAGTCAACTCGAAATCCTACCCTAACATCGTAAACTCGGACGTTTTTACGAGTTGACTCGCGTTTTTAACAACCATGCACACACCCATTTTTGGTCGGGAGGTGGTCTGTATTTTTTTTTTTTAATGCGAACGAAACCTGGACTGTATTTATTAATGCATAAAAATATAGTAGTACAGAAGAAGATGTTACTATAGGGTATACGAAAGCAAAAGTTAATAGCTAGCTCCCATCCTAAAGTATGAGGTCACTACTTACGCCCGGTCAAAAATGGGGAGTTAACTCTGCAACTAAATGAGCAGAATAATTAGCATCTGTGTTAACAAAAGAGAGGGAGCAATGATTTAGGGAACACAAGAGACACTTGATTGCAACAGCTATGTCTCGTAAATCATCATCCCAGTCAAAATCTTCTGAAAACCATTGAATGATGGCATGCTAGTCTGATTCTAAAATTATGGTATTAACCCGGTTCAATCCGCTAGTCTGGATTTGAAAACAATGTATCTACCCATCCCACTTTGCCACTTCTAATAAATAGGTATTAGATGGAGTCTTCAAAATTCTAAACCAAAAAAAAAAAAAGAGTGGGACTACGTATGGTAAATATCTGTCCATAATACACTAACATTTAAGAATTAATTGCTTTATAAGGGGATTGATATTTTTTGTTTATGACGAATGATTCCAAGTAAGGAATTTTGATATAAGGATGTTGAACTAGGCAAAAAGATGGGACTCAGTTTTATACTTTCCTTCAACACTTTCGAAAAGGGGCCAAAGAATCAGAGGCATCCCTTTACCATACACCAAAACTCTAATCCTAAAATTAGTACAATAATAAAGACTGGTGGTGACCTTATCCGCATCTAGTGAAGAAATTTTTTAAGATGAAACCATATAGTGAGAAATCTAAAATGTAAATTCCAACTCTAGGACTTCCAGCCTTTTAAAGCTGTCATTAGCACAATCAAGAAGTACTCAAAGGACAATTAATTAAACCAACCAAGGAGCAGTCCAAATTTTGTTCGATCTATCTGAACAGGATACATGTAGAAGAACTAATGCACTAGAGTATAGGACACCACTAAATACACAGAGCTATAGATATGAAGGAGGGCGGTGCTTTCTTCTTGGCCTTCATGTACATTCACGATTGATAAGCCTCGTCCAATTTCCCCATCACAAAATACTCCAGCCAACGGGACCTCCGGAAAGTTATTGTAACAGTCCGGGTAAAAATTTGAATTTTTACCGGGACTGTAAAAGTCTTTTTACCGTGATTTACCGTTGAATTAATCTTGGGTAATTAATTCAAGGTAAATCGGGCGTCGTTTTTCGAAACCGAGGCTTTTCCCGCGCTCGGGATTTTTCCGTGGATTTTTCGGACCTAAGTTGGTATTTTTCGGGTCCCGAAATTCTCGGAAAAATCACATCGGAAAATAACCAAGGGGGTATCAGTTATTTTCTGGTCCGGATCGGACCCGCCTGCATTATTGGTGGCGGCTAAGTCTGTGTATAAAAGAGGAAGAGATCAGGAGAAGAGAGGAAGAGGAGAGGAAAAATGAGAAAAAAAAAAGAAAATGAAGAAAGAAAAAAAAAGAAAAAGGAAGGAAACCGGTGAACAGTTGCCACCCGCCACCGTCACTGTTCACGCGTAGGCGATCCGCGCCGCCTCTCGACTCACCACCGCCGCCATCAGGACCGCCGCACCGTCGCGACCTCAACGGCGCTGCCTCCGCCTGTTGCCGCCGCCTGACGCGCATGTGGAAGGCGTTGACCCGCCGACAGAACCCGGCGGATCTGTCTTCCCCGTGCCAACCGCCTCCTGCCGACGACGCCGCGCCTCTTTTCCGCTGCCCTCGCGCCGCTCCAAGCCGCCCGATTCCGCTGCTGTGCTCGCTTTCCCTTCCCCGCGTTTGTCGCGCCGCCGCCGCCGCAACCCAAGGTGAGCAGACCCGCGACCCGCGTTCGACCCGGACGCTTGTGGTTGGGTTGCGACCTGGGTTGGGCTGTGGATGGGTGTTGGGCCAGGCCTGGGCGTGGCCCTGTGTTTCGGGCCTGCTGCCTTGGTCTGGGCTGCACTGTTCACGGCCCAGTCCGATTTAATTCAAAAAAAAACATAATATAAATATATATGTATTTATTAATATTCTGGTATTTAATTTTGAGAAAAAATATATATTTACTTTGAGAAAATTATGGTCAATTTAATTCTGGTATTTTGAGAAAAATATAAATATACATACTTTGATAAATAATTAAGTTATGTTTTGGAAAAACTAATATTAATTGAAAAAAATATATACCATGAAAATAATTCCTGGAAATTTTATATATATATTATTTTTCCTGGAAAATTATGGTTGTGGAAATATTTATATATATATGTACTTTGAAAATTAAAGGTAATTAAATATTGTGTTGGGAAATATTATTATATATTTAGAAAAAGATAAATACTATATATATTTTCTGGAAATTATAAATACGTTATTATTTTACTGGGAAATTATGGTAATTATTATTTTGGAAAAAGTATATTATTTTATGAAAATATTTTGAAAGGAGTTTTAATTAAAGTATGGTACCGAAATTATATTCGGATATACGTACGGTATAATATTTTCGGTAAAAGATGAAAATAAAGGATATGTAACCGGGATGGGGTATTTCGCAGTTTTGGCATCATAGCATACCGATTATGTGCATTTATGTGAATATATGGTTTTGTTGTGTAGGTTATGATATCGGGCAGTTTCCCGAGGAGCCGGCTTGGGACCGGTCATTGTCTCCGGAGTTGAGTAATCGGCCAAGGTGAGGGTGGATTTCCTTCAATATGTGCCTATATTACTCGGTTGTTGTGTTTGATTGTTGTTGCACTGTTGAGTGTTGCATTTGTTGTGATTGTTGTCGGGATGTTTATCCCAGTATCATGATTTGGTTTTGGGATGTTTATCCCCGTGTTGAG
The DNA here is from genome assembly GCA_028386065.3 of Turnera subulata. Classification (NCBI taxonomy): domain Eukaryota; kingdom Viridiplantae; phylum Streptophyta; class Magnoliopsida; order Malpighiales; family Passifloraceae; genus Turnera; species Turnera subulata. The sequence continues at coordinate 162,348 of JAKUCV010006007.1, forward strand.
TTTTGGATATTTATTTTCGTGTCTTTGGCCATAAGAATAATGGATTAAATAATAATTTGTGATAAGGATGTCGATCCTTGGATTTGAATTGGATGTCTATCCCGGTATTTTGGTTAGGGATGTTGATCCCTGTGACTTGATTTTGATGATGATATAATTGTCACGTGGTAAGTAGTGGTACGACTCGATGGTTTGAGACTGTTTTGAGGTGGCAATGACCTGGGTTACTTGTGATAAGCATGTCTATGCTTGGGATGTCTATCCCGTGATTATTTTTGGGATGTCTATCCCTGGGTTCGTATTTTTGGGATGTCGATCCCTGGGTTCTCTTGGATTTGGTCTGGCACCCGGAATATGTTGATAACCAGGTCTGACCCCTAGCTTATTCATGACGGGGCCCGGAAAGATAAAATTGGAAAATTGGATTTTATTTGAGTCTTTATGGTCTTGGACCGGTTTTGGGTCGAGTTTTTGGTTTGGTATGTATTTTGGCGGTTTTTGCTTATTTTCGACTTTGAGTAATTTATAGTGTTGCATATTGATCGTCTATCCATGGTTGTGAGCACTTCGGACTCAACCCTCACCTGCGGGCTTTCATCCCGTAGGATGAGTTATTTGTGGTACAGGTTTGGTGCATTCCAGACAGGCTGCGGCGTTATCCCTTGGACAGGACTTGGATCCATAGTTTGCATTAGTGTCGCATACAGTGTCTTGTGAGTTGTTAAGTCTTCCGCTGTGCATTATTTTTACTATTGTTTGGCCATTGGGCCGGATATGATGTTATTGATGTTTTTATTTTGGGTTGTTGAGCCCGAGTTTCTGTTGTATACACTATATGTTGGGCTTGGTTTAGTTGGGTCGTCACAGTTCCGGCACGTGTTTACCTGGTGGGCTTTCAGTTATCCAGGATGGGGTAGCTATCGGTGTTAGATCGACCAAAGAAAGATTCACCACAGCCACTACATGAAAAAATAAAGCCTCCAATAAATTCCCTATTGCTTACATTATTAGCCCCACCACTTAGTTGGGTAGAGTTTTCAGAAGTCAATTCTAATCTCAAGCGTTTGAGATTCACAGAGACAACACTGCATGAAGACAATGCAGCACTTGGATCTGGTAAAGGCTCCTTCAACTGCAGCCTCCTTCGTTCTGGTTGTTAATTAAACCCCTCGCCCTTCCTGTGTTTGGTTGTCTTGTCTTGATGACTTGCAGATAAAGGATAAAAGATTGGTTCTTTAATGTGTTTGGTTGTTTTGATGTAGCAATCCAGCTGAGCCAGGAGGAGTCGTCCTTGAATGGTTTGCAGATCGAATACATAGACATTTCCCCTCTCCCAATGCTAAACACTGATCTTTAAGTTAATGGAACTTACCCACCAGTCGTTGAAGCTTTCAAGAACCAAATCCTTGAAGCTGATAGCATACTTTTTATTTTTTTTATATTTGATTAAATTTCCAGATTGGTATGATAAAAAAAATGAGAATTTAGGATTAAAGACTTGTTTCATCCCTGTATTGGACCCTAAAGTTAAAATTTAGCCATGCGTTGGATTTTGACTTCTTTTCATCCCTCTGTTTCACATAGTTGGCCTATTTTGATCTGTCTCGCCAGAATCCGGTGGAAAATGCTGACGTGGGAAATTTTCCAGCGCCACGTCAGCATATGTGGAACCTACATGTTAGGTCGAACCAATATATCGAACCGAACCAACCTGATCGGTTCGCTCCATCCAAATCAAACTGGTTCGACCCGATCGGTTCCCGTACCCAAAAGATTTCTTTTTATTCTTCTTTTCCTTTTTTTCTAAAATTTAATTTCTTTAAAACCTTTAATTAAATTTAAAATTATTTTAAAATAAAATAATAATTTATACTAATTAAATAATAACTTATAATGATTTAATTTTTTAAAAACCTTTCATTGAATTAAAAATTATTTCAAAAATAAAGTAACAACTTATACTAATTAAATAATAAATTACTATATAAGTTATTATTTAATTAGTATAAGTTTTTTTAATAAAATTTTTAATTTAATAAAAATTTTAAAGAAATTAATTTTAAGAAAAAGAAAAGCAAAAATAAAATGAACAAACCGAATTTGCAAAATATGGGTTTTTGGGTGGACGAACCGATCGGGTCGAGTCGGTTCAATTTGTGGTTCGACCTAACATGTGAATTCCACATATGCTGACATGGCACCGGAAAACTTGCCACGTCAGCATTTTCTCCCGGATTTCGGCGAGAGGGATCAAAGTAGGCCAACTATGTGAAATAGAGGGATGAAAGGAAGTCAAAATCCAACACAATGATGAATTCCAACTTTAGAGTCCAACATAGGGATCAAATAAGTTTTTAATCCTTTCTAATTTTTATATTTAAGAAAATATGATAAATAAATAATATTTTTAGCTAAATTATTTTGCTTATTCGGGTGTTAAATCAATTTTGGATACCACCTTTAGAAATGAAAATTTTCTTTTTTTATTTTTTTCATATTTAATAAAATATGACACATAAATATTATTTTTAGTTAGATTATTTTATTTATCTGGGTATTACATTAATAAGGTATAATGATTTGTTTGGATTTTTTTATTAAAAATATTTTTATATTTTATATCCAAAAAAATATTTTTATATTACAAAATATTCACCCTATATTTTAAAATATTTTTTTACTTGTGAAAATTTAAAAGCTATTATTTAAATCTAAAATTTATTATCACACACATTTAAATTAAATAATTGAAACACCCCGACCCAAATTTACCCGACATACAGTGATTACCAACAACAGTGCTGACACGTGGCACGAATTGTGTAATACGACAGAAAAATTAGCCCAACGGCCCAATAACAAAAGCATAACACCCGACCTCGGGAATCTCAAAAACAACAGCACAGCGGAAGCATTTTTAATTTAATGTCAACATATGCAAAGCTCGATGCAGCTAATGGATCCGAGTCCTGCCCGAGGGTACACTGCAGCCGCCGAAATGCAATCCTGACCTATCCTGCAAGGACTGTGTGAGGGGTGACACCAACCACTGTCTCACCGATAAACAAATAAACCGCAGTATACAAGCAACCGTATATACACCAAAGCCAACACAGTACAATAGAGGTACAGCAAGCACAACATAGCATCGGAATCAGACAACATATCGGACCTTACTATACAACTGACATCACACCATTAAGCTAGTCCTATAAACTCACTGACAATCGGCGACTGACTATCCAATTTTATCATTAGGGCCCCTGTCACGTGATAAGTATTGGCCATGCCTGGTAGCCAGGTTAGCTAACCCCAGGGTTCTCCCCGCTAAATATCACAAATCATATCTCAAATAACCGAGTCCCGCAGTCCTCGGCGGAAGTCCTGCAGTCCTTCCTATAACAAATCAACTGAGTCCCACCGTCCTCAGCCGGGAGTCCCGCAGTCCTCCCTATCATATCACAATCACAAGGTGACTACCATCTGGCCGTACCAATACCTGTCACGTGACAATCTAGATGTCTAGATGATGTTACCACTGTTTATTATTATTCCTTATTCCACTATCCAACAATAATTCATCATACTCACTTTCCCGAGCAGGCTCTCAGCCTCATAGCTCTTCTGGGAATCCAACGTCACAATACTGGGTCACTGTCATTGACCGATCAAATACCACATATCTCATACCGATCAAATACCACATATCTCATATGAACAACTCAATAATCATATCAACATCACAAAGCACAACAGCTAGTCCACAGTAGTCATCAAGCATATAACAATAGACGCAACAGTAGCCAGCAATAACATGACAGGTACGCAAGATAACATATAAACTATAAACAAACAAACAACCGGGGTATCACGGGCAGCATACCGAAGTTTATAAGTTTATATCCTCACCTGATGTGTCTCTGAAACTGCTATCCAGTCAAACCTCAATGTCCCTATATACATATATGGCAACACAATCACTTATAATGCACCAACAAGATGATTATGCATGATACCGATTTAACAGTTATTAGACGACTTATCTGTTCATTTTATCATCTCCATAGTTATCTTATTACCAAACAATTCTTCCAACTTGGTGGTAATTAATTTAATCCAGCGGTTATATCAAGTATACTTGATTTAAATCAAAAATCGAAACCGAGCGCTCAAGCCGATATCCCGGCCTTTAGGTCGCTTATGACAGGAAAACATGTATATACACAAATACGTTGTATAAATTATATTTGGTAATATTTCAAAATAAATAATTTTTCATAAGTACTTATTCTCGATAAAATAATAATAATAGTAATAACCATATATACGCTTAGTAAGAAATGATTATAAATAGTGGTAACGTTAAATACGTCCAAATAGTATATGAGTAATATATATCCGATTACATATAAGTTTGTATCCATTAATTGTAAATAGAGTATAGAGAGTAATAATAATTCCATAGCTTGATAAAATATAACGGTTATTTAATAATATAACAGTTCAAAACTTGTACATATTAAGTAGTTAGATTTAATATATAACAAAATCATTAGACAAAAATATTATAACTGTTAATGAATTGATATTTCAAAATAATATTATCGTTAATAAAATATTTATGATGAATTAATAAAATATAATTTAGCCTTAAAATAGTTTTTGCACGGGTTATATGTAAGATAAAATTGGTAGAAATAATTGATATGAAACTGATATTAATTTAACCCAAAATAACATATTAAAAATAAACTCATATGTATATAGCCAAAAATATAAATTAAGATCTATTATTATTTAGCCAACGGAAATATCGATGGTATAGATATAAAAATAAAATTGATAAATAAATAAGGTATGGGCCTATTGTCATTTAGCCCAGAGGAACGGTAATTAAACGTATTAGAAACGGAATAACATAATTAAGAAATTAAGCCCAGGGAACCTTCACTTGCGTTTAGTCCATCGGAGAAAATAATAAAAACAAGTTCAAATTAATTAAATAAAAGACTTAATTAAATTAAGATAATATGGGCCTTTTATTATAATTATCCCAATAAATCCGAAAATTAAATTCAATGGCCTTTGCGAGCCCAGATAAACGTAAATAGAATTAAACCGGAAATTAAAATGCTATGGGCCTTCTTAATAGCCCAATCGGAAAATTAAATAAAATTATATAATAAATAAGTGCATAATATTGAATTAAAGCATAATAAAATAAAAGCATAGAAGCATAATTAAAATAAATAATGCATAAATTAAATTGCATAAAATAAAATCATTGATTATTATTAATCAAGTTAATTAATCGTTTAAGGTCCGAGTCCATTATTATTGTTCGGGTTCGTTAATGATGCACATGGATGATCCAAAGCTCGGGTTTTACCCATAGATTCGTTTCCGGGCTCGCCGGAAAATTCCCGGGATACCGGAAACTTCGTCGGAATCCCGCCAACACTGTTCACGCAACAGAACATCCCCTAAACTCCGGTTCACGATCCATCAACAACTCAGAAGTCCTGAGGACAACAACTTCACTGCCCTTTGAATCTCGCCATCATCAACAACGCAAACCCCACCAACGACTATCCACCACCCACGGCCAATCATCACAGAGCCACAACAAATCAAACACACCTCAACGTCAATTCGATTTGAAAATCGAAAGCCAAGGAAAAAGAAAGATTTGGAGGAGACAGCTTACCCAACTCGGCGTCGTCGTCAACGGTTCATGGAGGACAGGAGCTCACGGCGAAGCAGATCGTGGAGCACGAGGGGGAAAGAGGAGAAAGGGAAGGCGCGACGGCCTGTTGGCGCACCCACAGCGGCGAAGACCTCAATCCACGGTGGCCAGAGCGCAGTTCCTCTGGTCGGAACACAGACAGAGGACAGCGAGGAGGATGAGACGGCGGCGTGGAGGGGATCGGCAGCAGAGGAAGCGGCGGTCGTCGTCTGGCTGCAGCGGCGGCAGCTCGTGCTGTAGCGGTGGCAGATCGGAGAGGGAGAAGGAGAGATCGGGGAAGGGTAGGAGCGGCGAGGTGGAAGGCGCAAAGGGAGAAGGCGACGGCGTGCTTTGCTCTTCTCGGTGGTGTCGGCCCGGCCCTTCTGTGGCGGCGATGTCGAGTTTGCAGGTGTCGGCAGGCGTGATTGGTGAGGGGGAGAGGGACGGCAGCGGGTCTCCTTGTCTGGTCGATGGAGCGGCTGGGCTCGCCGGCCTGTAGCGACGGAAAGCGAGGCGGGGCAAGGAGGAAGGCTAGAGGGAAGGAGGCAGAGAGGTGGTGGTGGCATGCGCGTGGTGGTTAGGTGGCGGTGGTCTCGGGGAAGAAGGAAGGGGAGGAGATGGCGATGGGTGCAGGGCTGGTTGTGGTGGTGAGAGAGAGATGTGAGGGAGAGGAAGAGAGAGAGAAGTGGATGGGGGAGGTAAATGATGGCAGAGGAGGGCGTGAGGGCTCGGGTAAGGAGAAAAGAAGATAAGGAAGAAGGGAAAAGAGGGGAAGGTGGGAGTGGGGCCGGCCAGTGGAAAAAAAACGAGAGAGGGAAAAGAAAAAAAAAGAAGGAGAGGAAAGAAAAGTGGGGCCGGCGGCTGAAGGAAAAACCGGGAGAGAGAAAGAAATGTAACCAGGAAAGAGGAGAGGGAAAGCTTTTATTGTCGGGGCAATAATCGTGCCTACCGACACTCGAAACGCAGTCGTTTTAGACGGCGGCTCGGTTGATGCTCTCCGCAACCTCGCGTGTTAAATCTTTGTTTCAAACAAAATTATAATTTTAGAAATCTCATTAATAGCAATTAGATTCTTTTACGACTTTCAAAATAATTCCTAAAACACGTTTAGGCATCAGGAATACATTTCTTTTAGTTTTCGATTAATAAATATTTTGACAAAATGTTAGTGGTAATAATGGTATTGATAATACTAATAATAATAACAACAAGAACAATAACAATATTTATAATAATAATAATAATAATAACCAAAATTTTCGTAAGGAAAACGATATGGAAATTTACTCCAAAAGGTTGAATTCTCGATTAACTGCGACTAAATTTTATTCACCACCGTAAAAGTTAAAATAAAACAGTAAAATTATTAGAAATTTTACTCGGGTCGTTACAATAATATTTTTATTAAAATTAATTTATTTATTGGGTATCCAATTATTCCTGCAAACTACTTTTAAAAATAATTTTTTTATTTTTTCATATTTAAAAAAATATGTAAAATAAATAATATTTTTAGTTAAATTAATTTATTTATTCAAATATTATATTAATTATGTATAAAGACTTGTTTGAATTTTTTTATTAGTTTTTTATTTAAAAATCTATGTGGACATCTTTGCCACATGGACCATCCATTCTCGCCACTTGGCGTCCACGTCACCCTCTAGCACATGCCAAATTGGGTGAATAGTAGACCAATTTTGACTTTGTGCCTATTGAACAAAATCGGATATCTCAGTACCCAAATTGAACACAAATCACATAACTTGGAGGGGAAATTGAACAATTTGTAACTCAATACCCAAACTGACTTTTTTTAGATAACACAGGGTCATAAGGGTATTTAACCCATTGAAATTTTACATATAATAGACATACATTAAAAATCACATATCTTCGTATAATCTCAAGAGCGACGTGTTTGTGGCTAATTTTCTTAAGTGTGTCTTGTTTGTTTTCTTAATACAAACCACATAGCATCAGCACCTACTCTGTCAAATTTGGGTATTCTTATATCGTTGTTTTGTCTTCAGTTCCGAAAGACTCATCAACGAGGGGCATTTGTGAACACCCAAAATTTGATCCACTAATATTCTATCGAATTGTAAATGTGTTATTATCTATGGATTGATGAGATGATTCGATTCTTAGGTGAAATGTGTTTGTAATTTAATAGAGTATTAATATTTTAATAATTTTGAATTTTTGATATATTTAACTTAGAATTATTGAGATGAATTAATCCTGAGTTTAATGTATTTAGAGGTTTGAAATTAATAAAATGTGGATATTTAATTGGTTTAGGCTTTTTAATTATTTTAGACCCATTTGAGATGATTTTGGGTTTAAAAAGAATTAGAGGCTTGGACCAATTAAATATGGACCCTCCAGCAATTAAAGCCCACCAAAAACACTGGATTCAATAGCCTATTGACCCAGATTTTCATCCAAAAATTGGGTTAATAAATTCCATATTTGTTTTTGGTGTTTATGGTATGTAGAGTGGAATGAGGAGGAGGAAAACTAAATTAGGAAGAAAGGGTATGGGTAGGCTACAAGTTAGGAGATTCTCTGGAGCTGAAAACATGCACCAAAATCGGTAAATCGGTAAGGAAGGGCGTGGGAATCAAGCAGGGCCGGAATAATGAAGATCGAAACCAGAAAGGAAAGAAATGAAAAGGAAACAGGTGCCGGCGGACATGGAGACATGACCGCCGAGCACCTGGCGGACTTGTAGGGATGACCGCCGGCTCTGGCGGACGTCGCGAGATGACCGCCAAGAGCCTGGCGGGCATCGCTCCCAGTTTTGGCAGTTTTTCGATCTTGTCCTTTTTTCTTGATTCAGAGTATCTACCGTTGGATCTAGGGAATCAATCTCGATCCTTAGATCAACACCACATCCAGACCCCCGAACACTATACATAGAACCCCCCCATTCACCCTCATTCTCACACAATTTCTTCCTTCCCCCTCTATACACACATAAGCTAGGTGCTTGGGAAAATTCTCTATTCCCAAGCTTAGGAACCCTTTATAAGGGTCAAAATTCTGGAAGAATTTCGTGGAGAGGAGTAGCAAGGAGCCAGTAGCAGTAGCAGTAGCAAGCCAAGAGAAGGAGAGGAAGGAGGCGGATTGAAGCAAATTGTTGGAGAGGAAGTGCAGAACCCGAGAGGAAGATTCCAGTGGAGGCAGTCTTAGTATTTTGTTGATATCTGGAGCTGTAGGCGTTGAATTTCTGCGATCTTAGTGTCCCTGGAAAGCTAAGAAATATCTCTACAACGTTTATGTTCAGGCCAGACACCAGTTCGGCCTCCTTCTATCCCGAATTCCCTGTTGAAGTTTGCCCAGATTCTGTTGCGGGAGTGGTAAGGGCATAGGAGCTAGAGGAGGGCTACAAGCGGTAATACGTTATGATTTTATTGGTTGATTGCTGCTTTGGTGACGTGATAATGATGCTGATGTGATTTTTGTGTGATGAATATAAAAACTACGTAAGCTTTGAACCCATGATAGGGGGTACGTAGGCAGTTTCTAGTGGATTGAAACGCAAGCTCAATTTTTATTTATTTTCTGTTTAGTCTTTCAATTTTGTTTTGATTTTGTTATTTTGTGTGTTTGTGCATGGCATATGTTTGTCTTTGATTGCACATGATCTCGCCCTAATATGGATGGTGCCTAACACCTTCCCATCCGTGACAAACCCCCGGGTCCACTTCTTTGGTTCGTTATCGGTTGCCTTATGGAGTAATTGGTTACCTACGGAGGGTTTTTCCTTGAATTTTGCCCCTCAACAAAATTCAAGTGGTGACTCCAAAGATGTGGATGACCCTCAAGAAGTAGGTGGTGAATACTCCCAATAAATTTTGGGTCGGATATTCACACATTGTGCTTCGAATTCACTATTAGCGCAGGTACTGAAAGCCAAATACTATAAGCGCATCACGTTTCTACAGGCGAGAGTTGGTCGCAATCCCAGCTTTACTTGGAGAAACATTGTGCATGCCAGGGACGCCATAAAGGATGGGTATGTTTGGACCATTGGAAATGGTCGATCGGTGAGGGTCTAGATGGATAGGTGGGCAGGAGAACATTTACTGGTGCCAAATCCATCCAATGGAGTGAGCTTAGCGGCGGATGCCCGAGTTAGTGAGCTTATTGATGATGTATCTCATACTTGGAGAGATGGTTTTATTACAGAGCTTCTTGGTCCACAAGTGAGGGATATAATATAATATCTCTAATTCCTCTTAGCATACTCTCACCAGAGGATCAACTATCCTGGAGATTTACGAAGGATGGTCGGTACTCGGCAAGGAGTGGATATCATTTCCTTATGACGAACGTGGAGAGCAGCCACAATCCCGCAATGGCATCTTTGGCAACCTAGTGGAAATGGGTGTGGTCACTACCTGTCCCGCCAAAGGTGAGAATATTCCTTTGGCGACTGAGTCACGATGCTTTGGCTACTAAAGATAATCTGTTAATCCAACAAATCAATGTTGATCAGGTGTGCCCTCTCTGCGGTATTGCACCTGAATCTAGTTTACATTTGTGTCGTGATTGTCACTGGTGGAGGAGAGTATGGGTAGAATCCACAATTCAGCTTCCCGTAATTCTTGCTAACTCCATTCGAGGATGGTTGATTACTCTGAGACAGACCATTGATGAGAGGCAATTTGGACTGGTAACTATGATTTTGTGGATGATATGGAAGGCTTGTAACCAGGCCCGTTTTCTCCTCAGTCCCGGGAACTCAACCAACAACTGCTCATGTGGCTCTGTCTATGTACCAGGACTATACCATGCATAAGGTAGAGGCAACTGGGGTCGTCAACCTAGTAGTGGGAGGGCTGACATGCGTTGGCAGAAACCAGGGAGAGGGTGGGTGAAGTTAAATACCGACGCGGCCTGTAAATCTCAAGGGAGTGGTAATGGAGCTGTAGCACGGGATTATGGTGGACGGGTCCTATTTTGTGGTTACCAGCATATGAGGGGGGAGTTGGATCCTCTATGTGGGGAAGCCATAGTAGGGCGTGACGGCCTTCAACAGGCACTCAATCGTCGTCACCGCAGGATACAATAGGAGATGGATTGCCAAGTACTAGTTCATGCCATACAAGCGAACTCAATACCCAACAACCCAGCAGGGGTGGTGATCAATGACATTATCTTTTTATTGTCGCAGTTTGATGATGCTTTAGTTACTTTTGTTAAACTAACTTTGAATAAGGTGGCACACCTTCTGGCATATGAAGGTTCCCGAACTCCCAATGCTTGTGTGTGGGAGGAGGAAGCCTGTGTATGTGTTGAAAGTGCTGTAACTCTTGAAGCTTCTGAGTAACGCAATATGCATGGTTTCTCAAAAAAAAATAGTCATCATCCCTCCTTCAGCCCAGGTCCCTGATATTTTTAATTATATCATGGCATTAGACCTTCCCAGATCACTCAGTAGGGCACCACTCCACAAGTCAATAAATCTGAAATTATTATGGGTTCAAGACTCAAGAGCCACTACCACTACCATTGTGTGTGATAGTGACGACCATATTTTGTTTGATATTCAGTCACCTTAAACATATTGATTGAAAGCGCTATGGATCAAATCCGGATTCTAGAGATCGGTAGCTAAGGCGCCTACAACAACTGCACGATCACACCTGTTGGTCTTTTCAAAATTCTTTGGCTTAGCCCATCTATTGTTTCATTCTGACATCTGCATTCAATTTTTCTCGGTTCGGTCCGATTAAGTGTGATTCGGTCTTCGAGACTGATTTCTATAGATGTTAAAACCAATGTTCGCAGACTAAGGAATCAAACATTCTTCGGTTCGAATAGATATTTACCCGAACAGACCGAACATTAATTATTTAGGTTGGATTATATACATTTTGGGCTGGAGCCCTCACGAAATAAATATTGAATGGCATTGGTATAAATGGGTCTTTTAATTTTTTTGTTTAGTCAATCTTTCGGCCTGTCCGAATTTCTGCGCAAGGGTGAGAATGAGAACCATTGTAGAAATTTGGACCGATCAATTTTTTCGGACAGTTTTGGTTCGCGGCTCAACCCCTAGCTCAGATCATGAACGATGATCTCTCCCCCTCAAATCTTCATATAATGTTAACTTCAAAAAAAATCTTCATATAATATTGCAGAATTCGGAGGTAAATTTGTAACAAAATAAGTGGAAACTTCTATTTAATCTCATGATTGAATTGAGGAGGAGATGTTTAACGTAATTTACAAGCTAGAAGCACATGGATCATTCCCATTTCAATGGCTCTTTCATATATTGAGTAATAGATGAATCTGTATCGCTTCTTCCTTCCAAGGAACTATTACTTATAATATGTACTAGACAAGGTATATTTTATTTCACAATACACAAAAGCTGTCATATTATTACACCAGTAAATGTACGGAGAAGGTTTCATATGACCCGGCTAATTATCCAACCTACAAGAAAATTCGGTTTGACATATGTGATCTTGGGATTAATTAATTATGTACATATCTGTTAAAATCTGCCACCAAGACATTGACGAGGAAGAACTATGTTTGCTATATACTCTTCCCATGAATTCTGCACTGGCCATTAATACTTTAACATTGATATAATTGCATTGCAAGCGTTTGATTTTAATTAAGCAACTGTGTAAGTACTATAAACTTGAAGATAGAAGCCATCTCACATGGGTTTATCTTAGTTCATCTCTCTCTGACATCATTTGTTTAGTGGCATGTTTCTCTTCGTAAAAATCACCCGACCCAAAACAATATGACATATCTAACTCGCCGTCTTGTGTAGATCTATATATGCAATTTGCCATTAAACTATGGCTTAATTAGACGAACAATTCTATGTACTTTCGTTGGAGGTACATATAATTATCATGTAGTGCAACTAAAGGTTTTTTTTAGAATTTGAAATTGGTTTTCTTCGTATGCATAAGTTTGTCTACACATGTTATGCTTCTGGTTTCATTGCTTCTTTTTATTTTATAGTTTGAGAAACTGTTTACGCAAAGACGGTATTCCTTTTGTACACAACAATAAGTAAAGACAACTTGGAACTTCCAACTTTTTATCTACCTAGCAAGTATCCTTTTTCCTTTTAAGAAAAGATCCCGTTATATATGCTGTATGATTCTCCAACTTTTCAAAACAATCCAGCTCTACTCTGTCAAACCTTTCTTCAATATTGTTGCATATACAAGAAGAACTTGTGCCACTTCTCTAGCTATAGTTAGGATATTATTATGACCCTTTTAGTCCTCAAATACCAAGCAAGAGAACACAGGAAACACAGCTATGGCAACCAAGACTAGTACTCTACTATCAATATTTGTAATCTTCTCTTCAATTTTCTCCATTGCAGAGTCGAAGAGATCAACCAAACCCAACATAACTTGGTGGTGCAACCAAACACCACATCCAGCCCCATGCCAGCACTTCTTGACCCGTCTCCACCACCACAAACATTTTGCACTAAAACACAGGTCAGAATTTCGCAAACTCCTGGCTCAATTGGCCTTAGAGAGAGCTCTTACAGCAGAAAAGCTAGTCCTGCAATTCCCACCAACCTGCAAAAACCACCACCATAAAGCTGTTTGGGCTGATTGTTCCAAACTCCACAGTAACACCATCCTGCAACTAAACCGCACCCTACATGGCCTGCAAAAAACCAAGAAGAAATGCACAGATTTTGATGCACAAACTTGGCTAAGCACCGCCCTGACCAACATCGAGACGTGCCGGGTTGGGTCCAAGGACCTTAATGTGTCAGACTTCATCATGCCAATCATGTCCAATAATTTGTCTGAGCTAATAAGCAACACTTTAGCTGTAAATGGGGTCTTGCTTGCAACTGAAGATAACAACACACAAGGATACCACTTCCCTTCCTGGTTCTCCAGCCACGAGAGGAGGCTACTCCAATCTTCTTCTTCCATATTGAAGCCAAACCTTGTGGTGGCAAAGGACGGATCGGGGCATTTCAGGACTGTTCAGGCTGCTATTGATGCTGCGGCTAAGAGGAGATATGGCACTCGGTTTATTATACATGTCAAGGGAGGTGTTTATAGGGAGAATATTGAGGTTGGCGTCAATAATAACAATATTTGGCTGGTTGGTGATGGCATGAGAAAGACTATAATTACCAGTAGCAGGAGCGTTGGTGATGGCTATACAACATATAGTTCTGCAACTGCTGGTAAGATAATATCATCTTTTAGAATTCAATATTTCTCTCATCATTACCTTCATAATTAATATAAAATGTTTATCTCATCATTGTTGGTCTACTTCTCATTGGGCGGGTTTAATTACAATCATGAATTCAATTTTCGAGCCATCAAATAAGAAAAAAATAAATACATAAGGAATGCATAATTAATGAAATTTCTTTTCTATAGGGAAAATTAAAATTTTTTGCTTTGGTTTGAAATTCATATTGTTGCTATAAATCTACTTTGGATGTTTGCATTAGCTTCATGATCTTCGTGACGCTTTTGCGTGTATGAAACAAAAGTATCCTCTCTTCTTTTCTTTTCTTTTTTTTTTTCAATATGAAACAAGAGGAGACTACATTTTTTTCCATGAACAAAGCAACTACTAAAATAAGAATTGCTAGAATCATAAGTAAAGGAGATGCTTAGATCAACTCACTGGGTGGGTTGACGAAAGATAGGCCGAAGAAGGACTTTAGCAACAGAAAGGATTCGATTCTTAACTAATTTCTTTACTTTTACCCTTTCTGGTTGCTAATTATATCAATAGTTCCCCCTACGAAAATGATATTTAATTATACTTATGCCTATACGTAATCCAGTTATGATTCTTTCTAACCGAAATTCAATTGGGGCAATGGACTCAAGTATTTATACTTCCCTCACAAGAGGTGTCATTGTTTATTATATTACCTTACCTAGTTAGGTGGGTAGCTATACAGTTTGTTACACCTGCTGTATGATAAATTGAGCGACTTGATTTCGCTTCACTAGGAGTTCGAGTATTTTTATATGCAAAGTCAAAGTTATAATAAGTCTAATATCCTTAATTACCACTACAAAAAATAAGCTGAATAATGAATGAATTAATCCTAATGATCTTCTTAAATGTTTTATCTTCAGGCATTGATGGGCTTCGGTTTGTGGCTCGTGGCATCACATTTAGCAACACAGCGGGTCCAATGAAAGGCCAAGCAGTTGCACTCCGATCCGCTTCTGATCTTTCTGTCTTCTATCGATGTGCATTTCAAGGATACCAAGACACCCTCTTTGTCCACTCTCAAAGACAATTCTACAGAGAATGCTACATCTATGGCACCATCGACTTCATTTTTGGTAACGCAGCTGTGGTCTTCCAAAACTGCCTCATTTATGTAAGAAAACCATTGAAGGGACAGGCCAATGTGATCACAGCACAAGGCCGAAATGACCCTTTTCAAAACACAGGGATTTCAATCCACAATTCGCAAATTTTGCCTGCGCCTGATCTAAAGCCGGCCGTTGGCTCGGTTAAAACCTACCTAGGGAGGCCATGGATGCAATATTCTCGAACAGTGATTCTTAAATCTTACCTTGGTGGGTTTATTAGTCCTGCAGGCTGGTCAGAATGGGACAAGTCTGGTTTTGCTCTAGACACTTTGTTCTACGGAGAATACAAGAATTATGGGCCTGGCTCCTCGACCAGATCCCGGGTTCCTTGGAAAGGATTTCATGTTATAACTAACATCAATGTGGCCTCACGTTTCACCGTTGACAGCCTTATTGCTGGCCAAACGTGGTTGCCGGCGGCCAAAGTTCCGTTCACCTCCGGCCTTTGAAGGTGTGCCCATAATATTATTTATGTATGATTAATTTCTCTCTTATTTTTCTTGTTTTTGTACATTATTAGCCTGCCAGGCAAACTAGCCAATGGACTGCAACATTTTTAGTGTTCGCATGTAACATGATTCTTTCTGGCTGTGAAATTAAAATAAGATTATTTTTTATCATTTTTCTTCTTTTTTTTTTTCCGATCCTGAGTTTTGCCCTCATTTTTAGCCTCATTTCTTCCTTTTTTTTATCATTTCTGTTCTGATACATAATGTTTTTGTTTGGGGGTAATATATGAGGAAGGGCTTTAAGCTTTTTACCTTTTTTGGGTAAATCATACATTCGGAAGAGTTGGATTGGTCGGGTGTAATGTAATGCAATTTCTTGTTGGATGGACTGTAAAACATGAAGATCTATCCAGTAATTTGGGCTTTGGGAACTAAAAGGGGCAAGCGAATTGGATAATTCAGCAATGCCTGAGGAAGATGGGCTACGCTAGTTTGCCCATCGATGCAAAATTTTCAACTTAAAGCCCATAGCAGACTCGAGGAAATCTTTGTTTTCAAATTATAGTAATTTCTTCACCAAAAATTATAGTAATTTCTATGGTTAGAATTTAATTAGTAAGATATCACTTTGTCCAGCAACAAACAAGGGCCAAGCGAGTCACTAAGGAATATAATCTGTCTTAAATAATTGTACTGAGTGGGGAATAATGGAATGAGAAGAAGACATTAATGTTTCTTCTTTCTCCTGTGCCTGATGGCTACGCGTATTGGCCTACCTTCTCCAGGAGGGATTTCAAAGTCAACAACATAAGAAAAGTCAAACAAGTTACCTGCAAAAAGAAAACAACTGGCAGCCTATAATGCCATTGCCTGGGTTTTCTTTCTCTCTCAATTTCGCAACACAAGGTACGGCGCTAAATTATCATGGTTTTATTTGAAGTCAAATATATATACAAGTTACGCTGATTATATATATAAGAATCATTCAAATTAAATGACCTCTTGGCATTCTCAAAACTATATTATCATTTCTCTAATTCTCACCTTTGGGTCAAGGGACGCGGATATAAGGGGAGCCAGGAACATGCTACTCTTTTACTCTTCTTATATTACAATAGTTAATTGAAGGTCCAATAAGAAAAAAAGGAAAGATGAATTTTTTTAATGTATAAATTTTATATGCAAAACGTTACTTAGGTCAACACTATCACTTTCCTATAATATTCTTAGACGATAATGTTTTTTTTTTTAGAATTAGACGGGTATGATACATGCAAATACCTATTAGACGGACAATCATTGGCGTGGAGAGAGGGGAATAAGTAGAATTTATTAAATAATAGCGCAAACTTATAACAAGACAAGAGTCCTGATCCTGTAAAAAATCTGTGTCCCTTGAGTCCGCGTATGTGATTATCGATCGTTATTTTTAATTATGTCCAGTCCTATCCTAGCCAACCTGTTGCCAACTGTTGCCTGCACTTGGGGGCTGCTATAGAGAATTTTTCTCTCACAAACAAAATCAATAAAAAAGAAGTAGCAGAAGAAGAAGGATAGCCACAATTGGTTGACCTGCATAAGTGAGAAGACAATGTGCAATCATTTATATACTCGTTTATGCACTATCTACATCTAAACACTCCTTAATATATATACTTTATTAGCATTTCTCTACAAAAGAATCTAGCATATATATACGTATACTCAAATAGTTCCATTGGCATAACGCTCCATATATTAACTTCTACACCCATAACTATCAAATTATTTAAGACTTATTGTCCCTGGATTATGCATAGAAGTGCATACAGCTTACATGCCAACTACCAAAATCCTCAATAGAAAACTAAAAGAAAAACTCATATTCAAAATAAGAAGTTTCCTATGATTGACTGTCTCAAACTCCAATCCTTCCCCTATAAATTTCACAGCTTAATTGATCACCATCATCACAACCTCAATTCAAGACTAACATTCCACATGGCAACAAAGCTTGGCTTATCATTTTTATTCATTTGCTTTTGCACATTATTTTCACCAACAGTATCCTCTGTTGTCTCTGATGGGATAGACTGGTGGTGCAACCAAACCCCAAACCCTCAGCCATGCAAATACTTCCTCAAACAAAACCACAAGCAGCTCCACATACCAAAGCACAAATCTGAGTTTCGCAAAATGGTAATAGAATTGGCCATGCAACGTGCCCTCTCTGCACAAAGCCACACCAAATGGCTAGGACCCAAGTGCAGAAACGAGAAAGAAAAGGCTGCATGGGCAGATTGCTTGGCTTTGTACCAAGACACCATAGCCAAACTCAACCAGACCTTAGAACCCAACACAAAATGCACGGATTTCGATGCCCAAACTTGGCTAAGTGCTGCACTAACCAATCTTGAAACTTGCAGAGCTGGGTTCCAAGAGTTGGGGGTTGCAGATTTCATGCTGCCCCTCATGTCCAACAATGTATCAAGTCTACTTAGCAACAGCTTGGCATTAAACAATGCCTCCTCGTCAAGTCCTCCTCAGACGTACAAAGACGGTTTTCCTACTTGGGTCAAGGCAGGGGACAGGAAGCTCTTGCAATCGTCTTCCCCGGCTGCAAATCTTGTGGTGGCTCAAGATGGTTCAGGGAATTATCGGACCATAAAAGCAGCTCTTGATGCTGCAGCCAAGAGGAGCGGAAGTGGTAGATTTGTCATATATATTAAGAGAGGGGTTTATAGAGAAAATCTCGAGATTGGTAACAAAATGAAGAACATTATGCTGGTTGGAGATGGGCTAAGGTATACGATTATAACCGGAAGCAGGAGTGTTGGTGGCGGCTCTACTACTTTCAACTCTGCAACTGTTGGTAAGAATTTTTTTTTCTTTATTAATGATTGATTCTCATTGTGAGATAGATTACGCTCTCTAATCCGTTTTTCCTCTGTTTGATTCTTGTCAAATCTTTACAATGAGCTTACTTTTCTTGATTTCTTATTATATATTCTACACCAAAACAACGCGGAGATTTCCACATTTTGACTTCTTCTTATTCTTTGTATATTGCAACTTAATATGGTTTCTTTGTCTATAAGCAAAAATCATGCGATATTAACTTAATATTCCGCAATTATGCTTCGTCTTATACTAATCTATGCCGTTTTCTAAAATTTTAGCCGTGACCGGTGACGGATTCATTGCCCGTGGCATCACATTCCGCAACACAGCCGGTCCACAAAACCACCAAGCAGTAGCTCTTCGTTCAGGCTCTGATTTTTCAGTCTTCTACCGTTGTGGTTTTGAAGGCTACCAAGACACATTGTACGTCCACTCTCAAAGACAATTCTACAAAGAATGTTACATCTACGGCACAGTAGACTTTATCTTTGGAAATGCAGCCGTGGTACTTCAGAACTGCATGATATACGCAAGGAGGCCAATGGCCAAGCAAAAGAACACAATAACAGCCCAAGGCAGGACTGACCCTAATCAGAATACAGGCATTTCAATCCATAATTCAAGAGTCATGGCCGCACCTGACCTTAAACCAGTGCAGAGTTCATTCCCGACCTATTTAGGAAGGCCATGGAAGCAGTACTCACGTACTGTGTTCATGAAAAGTTATCTTGATACTTTGGTCAACCCTGCTGGTTGGCTGGAGTGGAGTGGTAATTTTGCTTTAAATACCCTGTATTATGGAGAGTATAGGAATATGGGACCTGGAGCTTCAACGTCAGGCAGGGTTAAGTGGCGTGGTTACCGGGTAATAACTAGCTCAACCGAAGCGTCAAAATTCACAGTTGCGAGTTTCATAGCAGGTCGGTCTTGGCTACCAGGAACTGGTGTGCCATTCACTGCAGGCCTTTAATGCCAAGTAGATATATATGTATTATTACCCTTCCAATTTGTTCGTTTCTTTTGTTAATTGATTGTAAAATGTTGCAAATTGAGTTCTGTAATGCTGGGTTCATGTCCAATTTGTTTGCAAATAATTCTCATTCCCTTGTATATCGATCGGTTTCTGTTTTTTTGTTCTCAATATATTTGCCTTATTATTTTCATTCCGATTTATGAATTCATCTTTTGATTCCTAGAGACAACAGAGCAGAGGACATTCAAATTATAGTCCATCAATATCTGCACACGAACTTAGTTGAACTGTAAGAAAACAAATATTTTGGATTCTATAGGAGGAAATATGAACTTAACAATTTTCTTAAAGAAAGCATAAAGAAAGATGCAATGGGGAAATGGATTCATTATTGATGTAAAACAGAATCAGGGGGTGTCTGTCTTTATTGATGTTGTGTAATTGCGGTACAATAGAGGATGTATGAGTACAAGGGAGCAAATCGGGAAGATGAGTGAGAGAGCCGAGAGAGAGTGAGTGGAAGAGAATGGAAGAAGCCCCCAAAATATCTGGTTTTTGGGGTATTTATTTGGAGTCAGCCCGACCACATGTCGTGCTCCGATTGGTTGTCGTCAGATCACCTTTGGATAAACCCGTTGATAAGGTTTCGTGGGCCTCCCGGCTTTGGGCCTCGTCTACAGGTCCTGGGCCTCGTCTGCAGGTCCTGGTCCCTGATCCTTGGGCCTCATCTTGGACCCTGACGTCTTTGGGCCTGCTCATCGGGTTGGGCCTATCTATATCAAGAGCTCCCCAAATGGTTGAGCTTGAGAGCTCGAGCATTTGAATCCTCTGGGCAACATGAAGCCTTTTGGCTGCCCCGTCAAAAACCTTATCAGGAAAAACCCGATGGGATAAAAACCTGATGAAGGGGAAAAAGAGTGCACCACGCATTCTATTTTCTTTCTGTCAGCGTTATGGATGTCACGGTAGTGCTGTGATATGATCCTCCTTGGCCACTTCGCTGGATGCCTTCTTTCCATGAATGGGGCTTCTGGATGACCTCGCAGCACCTAGGTCCAGCTCCCCGTATGGCTTTTACAGGTTCAACTTTTAATACCTTAGTGTGATCAAGTTCCTGGATCCTGCACCGGTTACTTCTTAGGCTCAAGGTCCTTCAATTATTGCTTCTAGAGCTCCTAGACATAGGTCCTGGCTTCTGGGTCACAGGACCTTTGTCTGTGAGTCCTTTAAAAATCGCTGGGTGCATAGGCCCTCTACTGAGCGTGAGGACTTAAGTCTACTAAGTTTGGAACATTCACCTTTTACGGGCACTTGGTCCTTCACTGGACGTGTGGCCTTAATGTCTTATTTTTTAGGACCTTTGCCTTTTGGGCAATAGGTCCTTCGCCAGAAGTGGGGCCTTAACCCCTTAATTTCGAGGACCTTTGCCTTTAACAGGCATGCGGGGCCTTAACCC